>CM064517.1:2789515-2926563 GCA_032716605.1 Paralithodes platypus
GGATGGCACTCCCCTTGTTGCTAATTTATCCAAACAGGATATGGTGGCTAGACTCTGTCAAATATGCCTTAACCTAGCAATCAAGAAAGCCATGCCAAAATTAGAGCTGGCATTTTGATGTACCCATCCACTAGCTCCTTCAGAGTGTAGATGCAATGGTCCGTCCCATGATTCTTTTTAAAACCACATTGATACCTATTAGTTGAGATATATACACTGAGATTCTGTCTAACAATGATTAACTCTAGTATCTTACTTACAATTATGGCTAAGGGCAATAGGTCTATAGTTGTCTTTTTGATGTAATTTTGCCAGCCTTCGTCTTTAATTACTGGTATCAAGGGTTAGGTATAACGGAACATCATTTAGATTCTGGTAGGAAACCATGGATTAGAAAGCTGGCTAAATGCAACTGCTGAGTTTTCTCCAAGAGGAGAGTGGAGGAGTACTTTCAAATGTTTCCGCATATATACCATCAAAACCACAGGCTTTGTTAGGATCTAGCCTACTTATTCCAGCCTTGATTTTTTCACTTGTAACTTACATTGTGTCATATTTTTCTTCTTTGTTACACCTCTGTTGTAGCAGCAATGGGTATTTCCTTGGTGCCCAACCGAGCGTTAAACAAAGTTTGGTAATGTGTTTTCAAAAGATTGGCTATGTTATTCGTACCAGCGATCCAGCCCATCTACACTAACGGGTTAGAGGTGTGCAGTTAGTATGCATTTTTTTAATCCACCCCCGCCCACCTTCCAGAAGGCCAATGTGTCGTGACCTAGCAAAGTTTTTGGCCAATGCTTCTCTTCGTAATACATTTTCATTGTTTTTGTTATATATCTGATTGCCATACTTGCATCTAGCCTTTAGTTCTGGTGAAGCATGTCAAAAAATGGTCACTGTCTCGTGTTTGCTATGATCCAGCCATACACTACGAGCACTTTTCTCGGGATGATGCTGTTTTATAGTTCTGAAACATGGTCATTCCACACAGGTTTGTTTTAAAGAGTAATTTTTGTTATGCTTGTGAGAATACTATGTAACTAGCATTAGTAAGACAAGATATAATATTATTGTACAGCTTGCTGACTCAGTATCGATGACTAGCTATTACCACAATTGGGGTCTTCAAAGGTAATGGCATCCTCACTGCCAGGATCAAGATCAGACAGGAGATGTGGGTGTTAAAGTGCAAAATTGCTCACACTCCTCCTCGTCAAGCCCGCCCCATGGCAGTTTTGGGGATTTTACACTATATGTTTGACTGGTGTTAATTTCTGGCACTCTTTCCAAACCTAGCTGTCTGTTAAGGTCAATGGGGATATGATCTTAATCTGGATACTGTGTATAATGAATTTCCATATTGGTATTCATATAATGGAAATCAGCAGCTAGCTACGGTATGATCTAGCCCAGGGGACGCTGAGCCCCATGATGCACTGACACATGTGTAACTACTATGAGGGAGCATGAGCTGAGAAGAGATAATTAGATCATGATCACCACAGAAGTTAGTCATATGACTAGCAAACCAGAGAGTTACTCATGTCCTTCAGATTAGCATTCCAGTCCCCTAATAAAGCAAGGAGCAGGTGGTATTTAGTTCCTGTAAAAGAGCCCTTAGCTCTCCAAGGCATTCCAGGTATTTTTCTTCATTGTCATTACATTAGGTTAGGGCCAAGTACACACTAAGAATACACTACTTTCCGTTGGATATCTTATATTTTCTATACCTGTCCACCATGGCTAAAATTGGTTCAAGTGGGTTAACCCGGCTGTCTAAAGAGTCCCTCCACAACAAATAGCTAATCCTAACGGGGATGCGTCGAACTGCTACTAGGAACAATCCATAGCATCGGTCTGTCGAGACACCAAACCCATGAAAAATTATTCACAGATAGTACTGAGTTTACCCAAATCGGTTTTAAAATACACAAGTCTACTGCAGGCACAAAATATCAATGGTATTAAATACGTCTACTACATCAGGGCGCGTCTTCACGTCCTGGATACAGTGAAGTTGTACTCAGTAGTCCTTCTCCTTGGAAGTGTTACGGTTGTCGATGGGTGGTATGTTCCCTGCGCTTTCCTTGGTGAATACTTTCTGGAATTTCATTGTTTAGGATTGAACAGGCCGCGATCGTACTGGAGGTTAACGTACCGTTCCAGGACACTTTAGCATGTAGCACTTCTTCCTTACTTTTTGCTTTGATTCGTGTATATGCACAAAAGAAAAGCTCGTGGGGTTTTTCTCTACCTCAGGGGGATAATTTTTTCTCAAACCATTACATCGGCTTCCCTCACAGCGCGCGGTAGATAAAAGTTCTTTTTCCTACAATAGTTTTCGGTATCGGGCTGTCGTTCTTCTCTGCCTGTAGCTTATCCAGGCCTCTTCTTTTGTCTTGCAATTTTATTCAGGACCCTATCAGTCCATCCACTTAGGTTTGGGGCTTTCTTCCGGTGGGAGATTACCTATGGAGTGAACGTGGCACACAGGATTCTAAACATATTGTTTGTAGGTGGTGAAGGGAAAATGCTTCCACTGAATCCTAAACACTATTATCCTTGAGCCCCTCCTCCCATATTACAACCAATTAACCTCTGAAGTGCGCATGGGGGTAATTAACGGAAACGTACACACTCGGGCGGACGTATTTGAGGTTGTTTCCGTCACTAAAATATTTCATGGTGCCATTAATAGCATTAATACTTATCCATATGCCGATATTATGGGTTGATTATAAATGGTATTAACCTGCAAACAACAATTTTTAAAACGAGTTGGAAAACAGAGTTTGGATGGGTCAAAAATCGGACGATATAGCCCTGCGCAGTTATATAATGTATGGGGATGATGGCAAACCGCTCTTTCCCGCCAATTTCCCCCAAGGCCACTGGGACACAGTTCGACTCGATATCTCTCTCTCTCTCTCTATGCACTCGCTTGCCATACGTGATGGACAACACCCTGCTTGCAACTCGCTAATGTTAGCACGAAAATATACCTCAGAATAACGGGAATAACAGGGAAAATAGGTGATAACTGAAGGAGAGGAGGAAAGTGGGGAAGGAGGGGAGGTAGAGGACCGAGATTTTGAATGGCCCAGGCGGCCAAAAAAAAAAAAAAAAAAAAAAATGCGATGTCCAAAAGTTGATTTTTTTTTTCACTCACTCCATAAGAGTCTCCCCGCAGATGCGCCGGGGGAACTCTTATGAGTATCCCCGCAGCTCCCGGGGGTAACAGGACTTTGGCTCTCTCACAGTATCCTTTATAGGCAGAAGCATCTTTTGGGGATTGTGCTGAGATGAAGGGTAAGCCTTCCACCGACAAGGTACTCAAAAGTGAGGACACTGTGGTCACTTTTTTTCCTATTGGGGCTTGGTACTGTAGGTTCTGAACATCCAATTCTTCTTTGCGTAAAAAAATGAGCAGAGATCAAGTAGAGTTGGAGTGTCCGCTTCCTCTTGCTCTGGTAAACTCTCTGCCTGGATGACTGAGAAACACATCATGATTGGCGTCCTAACACTTGAGTTGCTCGCTCTCTTATACACCCTCTACATAATTTTCATCCCAGTTTATTTCATTTAAAATTAAAATCCCCGCAGATTAGCACAGTGTCCACGGGGGACTATATCCTAATGCACTAATAGTGTCATGCCTGATGCTCCCATTGTACTCTTTTGATGAATTTGGTGGCCTGTGAGCTACAGCCCAAAAGAATTTGTCTTCGTTCCATTTTAATTTCACAGACCACAGTTTCGTTGTTTCTCCATGCATCATAAAAACACTCCGATGAAGGAATGTCCTTTCTTATGAGTAATGGTCACACCACCCCCTAGCCCAGTTTCTCTGTCCTTCCTGTATACCATTGATGAATTACAAAATTCAAAGCACTGGGCATGACAAATACTGTGGACTTCAAACTTAGTTTCTGTAATAAAAATAAACATGGTGGATTTTCCTTATTTACCAATTATTGCACGCTGATCACTTTTGCGGCAGTATTAACTACCATCCGCAATTGGTGTATATACACTTAAGGGCTTCCGGTCCTATTGCTGGACTGGAGGCGCTTCCCCTTGGTTCGCCTTGGCATTGGGGTCACTTGAGCTCCCTCTGCTGAGTGTGGCTGCATGTTGGCTGGGTTGTCTGGGACTGATTCCTTGCTTTGGTCGTCTGGTTCACTGACATGTCCTTCCGTTTATGTTTGCTGTGGTTGTTGGGCTTTCTGGGGTGTTATGATAGTGTTATCTGCCTCAGTCTCCCTCTGGTTCGTATCCACTTTTTTCCCCTGGCAACCCAGATTCATTGAGATTCTTGTTTACTCTGGTCCCTTTCCTTGACCAGCATTGCAGGCTACTGTCTCTCTTTGAAAAGGTCGATCCGGCATAATCTGAAAGGTGTTATTGTTGGACGCATTAACGCATTCTTCCTTGTGCCTTTTTAGTATCTTCCTTTTTAGGTCTTCATTCTTCAAAACTACCTTGAGATACCTTGGGTTCTTGTGTCCCGGTTGTCCTCGATCATGTTGGAATTTTTTGGGGTTTAGCCGAGCCAGATACTTTATCTCAACTGGATCATTGATTGCCCATTTCTTTAACTATTTTATCCACCTTTTGAACATCCCCATTTTTCCTATGACTAGGATCATCTGATCTTGTCCCTTCCATTCCCTTGATGATCGTTGGATCTCTTTATAGGACTTCTCCTCTTCATAATTTTTGAACAACTTTATATGCTCCCACACTGCATCTTTGAAGTAATGGGTGGCCTTGTCATCGGTCTTTTCTTCCAGTGTGTTCTACCTTGGTATTACTAGCTGTCATTATTAACAGAGCTCCTCAAATGTGTATTTTGGTTTGTAACAATTTGCAATGCAAATGTGTTTTGGGTGTATTTATGCCTTTCTCCCTGGAGAAATTGTGAAAGGTGTTAGGGGTTGTGGTGTATTTATTGAGTGGTTTGTGGTACAAGTGTGTTTGCTATTGAGGTGAAGAAGGATTTTTTTTTTTTCTTTTGCTGTTCCTTATGGCAGAGAGAGAGAGAGCGAGTGACGTGTGTGGGTGTGTGGTAACCCCTTCGGTACCGGTAACGTCTTGTATTTTTAATTTCAGCTACGGACAGTATTAGACAATGTTATTCAGTTGAAAGAAGGGCCTCCAGCAATTACCAGGCTTGGAAACTATCTCACTTAAACCCTTTTTCAATACCACAGATTCTGCTTCAACTGCTGTACAAAAAATAGTCTAAATATAGCTAGAATATTATGTAAAAAAAGACTTAAACGGTAACTGAAACGGGGTTAAATGCGAGCATAGGTATATTTATAGTAGCTCACATAATTATATTGTGATTAGACAGGGATCTGTCTTGTGTGGGCCGATCAGCTTTCTGCAGACTCCCATGTTCTTGTGTTCTTAACTGTGTATTTATAAGTGTGTGTGTGTGATTGACAGTATAGGTCTCTTTCTTTTCAATTGACGGTTAAGATGCAAAGTTCCATCCAAGATTTCGCAGTTATTTTGAAGATTTTCTAGTGAGAGTAAGTGGTTGGTTAAAGTTATGCTTTTCAACTCTTATTACCCCTTTAGAAGTACTAACAAGGCCAAACTAAGTCAGTATCTCTCTATCTCTCTCTTCTCGATGACAAATGGCGTATTCTCGTGCTTGCCCCTCACAAGTCCAAACCATCTTGAATTATTGCTAGAACATGCCGGCACCCTTCCATCTTCCAACATTATATAATGAAAAATGGGGGAATTCTCTCTCTCTCTCTCTCTCTCATCAACAGCAAGTCCAGTGTGATCTTAGGTGACTCCAATTGTCAGGTGAACTTGAAAACGAGACCTGCCGATGCTGAAGGTAGGCATCTTATGGACTTGTCATTTTGCAAGTGATAAATTTTGACCCAGTGGGTGAACGAGCCAACTAGAGGCAACAATATATAGCCTTATAGATCTTGTCTTCACCCCGCATATAATGCCACCCCAGAGCGGCCCTCTGCATGTAAACGTACAACCACATTTTACCTTTAAAATCTGCTAACTATCGATTCATATGTACAGCTCCAGCGTCCTTATACAACGAAACTTGGAAGTGGTCAATTTACCCATCCGCACAAGCCCCAACATTCTGGTTAACTAGGAAACATAAAGGGTAGCCTACTGTGTATATTATATGTGATTGCAAATATTTGTGTGAGCGCATATCCTACGCGTTGTGAGTGGTGGGCGAGTTGTATAGTTGAGTAGCCCAACTCACATATAGGCTATAGTCTATTCGCTGTCAGTAGGCGAGAAATCATGAACTATATTATCTGTAATCAAAAAGGGCTAGAGCAAATGGGCTGTACATTTCTACACCTATTCCCTGGCCGACCCTTCCCAAATGGTAGAAATATTAGCTCGATTACTCTAGTCATTTTTGAGTTACATTAGGATCGATAGAGGTCACGATTTCTCGCCTACTCACAGCGAATAGACTAGCTATAGGTTAGCTTGCCATGGAAAAGAATATATAGGCTACTCGATATCTCGGGTAGCCTACTTATGGGAATTCATTTCCTTGTTCAACACTTTCCTTAGATTCGTTTCTATTGCACGGAAAATGTTTCTAATCGTGAGTATTGCAGTAAGAATTGTGAAGTGGTATCGCTGTTGATGTAGTGGGTCGGCCTATAGGCTAAGTAAAAATGATAGAGGGACCATTTAAGATGTCTATCTGCACTAACAGATTCGAACCCTGGATAACAAAAGTAAAGGGCAACATGGATGGCTTCGTTGGACCGTAATCCTCATTCGGTTACACTTAAGGGGTAACCGAATGAGGTTACTCAAAAATATAATTAATTTAGCTCAGAAAAGATCTCGATATATTTCAGATCGGAAGAGATTTGAACCTCAAATATGCTATGGTTAGCCATTAAAATTAGTTTTCTGTAAACGAGATGATTGTAGAAAATTATATTTAAAGCAGTAACTTTTTTAAAATTTGTATTTAAGTCTTCATGTAAATTATTAATATTTATCTTAAAAACAACTATTTACTATAATATCGTCTATTTTTGCACACCACATAATATTGCGTATTTTTTGCATTAACACCAGCCACTATAAAGTAGAACAAATAAATACGATATGCATCTAGATAAAACAGGCGAACTTCACACCATTGAGAACCAAAAACCCGTCCGAGGAACATTCAAAATTTGTTGCTCTCATTATTACGTGTATTTAAGCATCTAAATAGTACATTAAAAGTTTACAAAACATTTAGATACAAAAACACGTAAATTTACAATGACTGCCACCAACAAAAGAGTTATTCGGATCCCTAAAACCGATTACGGTGTAATAAAGACTCGGTTCATGGCCATCGCCAAGGCTCGGAAGCGAAACGCGTGGTATGATGACAAACGGGAACTCTATTGGTTTACTGGTTCATCCCCTGAAGACATGGATCGTTTTGCAAAGGAAGTCAAGCAGGGGTTAAGGTATGAAATGGTTAAGATCGGAAAGAAGGGATTGCACAAGAAGGCCATAGTAAACAAAATGGCTCAGAAAAAAGTCGCAGATGCGTTAAGGTTCATTTACCAAGATAAAGCCACAAAGCAGATAAAAATGTCAGCAGAGAACTGCTTGTATTGGAGACAGGTGGTTATGTCTGCCAAAGTGTATGCCGTTTCATAGTAACCAATTTGAAGTCATTAAGGGGTACTATCACATAATGAAAATGGTACACAAAAAGGGTATGCTGCATGCATTAGGCGAATACCCTTGGGTGGACAACTTCGTGGTTCATGTGGAGGATATGTTGCCTAGGGTTGATGAGGAGGAAAAAAGGCTAAAGGAATGGAAAATCAACTCTGGAAGAGATGGAGAGGAGGAAGGAGGCGTGGAAGATGGAGGAAGAGATGGAGGATAGTAGCAAGTGATCATAGTGCACGTAGTAGTGATGAAAGTAGTAGTGATGATGAAAGTAGTAGTGATGATAATGAGAGTAGTAGTGGTGATAGTGATAATAGTGAAAGTTGTAGTGATGATGGGAGTAGTAGGTCTAATGACATTGGTGAGCATTGATGATAGGATTAATGGTGGTGGAGAGCATAGCCTTGACGACTACTACATCAGTAGTAAACGATGATAGTGATGGTGGTGACCAGTAGTGTTGATGGTGACAGCAGTAGTGATGAAGGAAAAGATGGAGGAAGGTCGAGGAATGAAGAGTAGGTTCAAGGAGCAGATGGTGGACGGTTTGAAGAACTTGACAATTGGTGAGGAGAATCGTCTGGGAGGAGTGGAATAGGATATGAAAACATTGTCTATGACTCAGGAATGATGTGTTATACTCGTTTGCGCATCGGTATTGGCCATAGTTGAAAGGCGTCCTATATTTTGCCTTGGTCAGCTGCAGCAATGTATGAATATTTCCGTGTCCTTTTGTTTTTATTTTTAATTGGAAACATTTTAAAGCTTTTAGGAAACTATAATTTAAAATCGTTATCTGATCCGTTTGCTTAACCCCTTCATGATGCGCAAGGACGAGTTTCTTCATTATAATTTGGTTATTTTTGTTTAGCGATTGTTTTTAATTTAGGAAGAGTTTCCAGGAATCAAAGGAGTAATATATCTCAATTATTGCTTTGACTTCCACAATTCCTTTCTAAACTTAATAAAATCTTTTAATGATGGCCAAAATATAAGGAAGGAACTTGCCCTGATAGACTGAAAAAATGAAGCAAACAAATCAGATAACAAAATTAAAATTATAATGTTTTCCTAAAAAGACTGAAAATGTTTCTTATTAAACAATAAAATAACAAGACACGGAAAATTATTATAATCTCAAAACTAATGAGGCTGAACCTGGAGTAGCGGCGTCTACGTCATGGGTCCACCTCCTGGGGCTGCCGACCCTTCCGTCCGGGGACATTATCGCCGACCGATGGGGGACAGCCAGCTGCCGACCATGGGAGCCAAACTGCCACAACAATCCCCTGCCCCTTCCTTAAGGGCACTGAGAACCTGGGAGTGGCTTCGATCGCCCCGGGCAAGTACCACACCTCTCAAAACCACAAATCCTTGAGAGCCCTGTGGGAAAGCCCGACCGTGGCCTTGGAGACTCGGGGCTGTTCGGCCATGCAGCATAGGGAACGCAACAACAACAACAAGATAATGGAGGCTAAACATAAGGGAGAAGGGGGTTACAAAGAATCCACCACCTGTAAGAGGTAGGCCTATAATTTTGTTCTACATGATTATATTTCAATAGTATGGAATTTAAAGATCTGAGGTGAAGCCAATGATTTCGGGGGCTGATGAATGATTGGTGCTTCTGAATGCTTATGTGCTTGCTTTTGGTGGGCGAAGTGGTATATGTGTTCTTCTCCTGTCACCTCTTTTTCCTTGCTCGTGTTTCATGCTGATCCCTCCCTACCCCTTGACTGATCCTCCCTTCCCATTGACTGACTGGAACCTATAAAGACAGTTGGTTGCAAATGGATTCACATTATGGTTAACATTAGACGATTTTCTTTACCTTATGATTTACCTTTAAGACTCAAAGAGGTAAATACAATCTCAATAAACCCTTTATATATCATAGGTCTTTTTATACTGCATAATATACTTTTTAACTGGCCACAGTTGTGTGCCAACTGCCAGACAGTGTGGACGCAGCTGCTCCCTCTCCTTTTCCCGCCCTGCCTCGCCCCGCCCCCTTGTCCAGCTGAGTGGTTTTAAATCAAACATTAAAATTTGTTTTTTAACTTGATGCATTGTAATCTTTTTACAATTTAGAATTAGACCTTTTAACATTAGTTTTGACTTAAGCAACGCTAGCAATTTTTTAAAATATACTCGTTTAATATATGTTATTAATCCTGAACTGGAAACTACCCCAAACTACCATGACAGGCCAAAATAACTCAGTTTCGAGTATGGCCCGAGAACACGCAAACCACGGAAATATTCACCCTCACATAAGGTAAAATCTTTACATCTAACACATTTCTTAGCCTCACACATTACCTCACATATTATTACAATTACACTCCTTGTTTTGACACTACATTCAGTTACACATAAACTAGCTCAAATACCACCAAGCTCATACAATGACACAACAACAAACACTAGCCCTCTCTGTAACCCAATACTTAAGGCTATCCCTCAACATCATCATCATCAGTGCTCCAAACCACACCACAGCAATACAAACACACATCATAAACACACCATCCTACTTCTGTTGCTACTGTGTGCAGACACAGGCGCTATGGTCAACCCTGGACCCTACTGTCCCAAATACCCATGTTATATTTGTAGAAAAGCGGTTAAATGGGAGCAGAGGGCCATTCAGTGTGAACCCTGCGGTGATAGGTCCGAACATGAAGGCTGGTATCATGTCAGCTGTCTCGGATCTTTCACACAGGTTTATGCTGGATTAGTTGACAATAGCGTCTCGTGGGTCTGCGACAGTTGCGGCATGCCTAATTTCTCTAGTTCTTTCTTCTCCCATCCCATTATACAACTCCTTCGACACACTAAATGAACATAACACGAACAATCCTCCTAAACAAAACACACCTCTCTCTTGAACCCTAAAACACTCAACACCAGTCAAACATACTCCATCTCACAGCTCTCCACCACTAACTCTTAGCATAATACCAAGTCCCCAGATGTTCTCCCAGTGTTCCGGGGACTCATCGACCTCTCGCAACTCATCCTCAATAATAAATACACCCCATTCCAACCAAAATCATTCACATAATCACTACTCACCTGCTCTAAACCATTCTCACCAATCACTACCACCCTCAAACCATCCATCTCCTTCCTTATCAATGAGCCCCACACTACCAGTTCCTTCTTCCTTAGAATCCTCACCTTCCACTTATATCCATTCCCATCCATCCATCTCTTCCTCCTCTCCCTAAACTCTCACCCCATCTCTCCTTTCATTACCCCCCCTAGGTCTCATTCCTCCTTATCTTCCAACTCCACCTCCATACCATCCGACTCTACCCTAGACTGTTCCTCCATATCTTTTCCCAACTCACTTGACTCCATATCTGACATTCCTCATCATAGTCCAACAACCCTCCGCCTCCTTAATATTAATTTTCGCAGCATCCAATCAAAAATACCCCAACTACAGCATACCATCACCACCTATAACCCTGACATCATAATAGGGACAGAGACATGGTTGACGCCGGACATTGACTCGACAGAAATATTCCCACCTCCCTTTAACATGACAGTAATACGTAAAGACCGCTTGCCGGAGGCCGGGAAAGGTGGTGGTGTACTGATTGCCACCAAACCTGGCCTCACAGTTAAACACAGACCGGACCTCGACACAGACAGTGAAATCGTCTGGATCCAACTCCAACTTTCCAACTGTAAATCACTCCTTCTCGCTGCTTTCTACAGACCACCTTCTTCCAACACTGATTACTTACACAACCTTCACACATCCCTAGCACGTATTAACGCAGACAAGCACATATGGATCTCAGGCGATTTTAACCTCCCTGACATTGACTGGACTGCCATCTCTCCCCTCGATCCTCCCGATGCTGACACTCCTGATCCTATCATTCCTCACACTAACAGATGCCAACTACACGATACCTTCATAGACACCATCAATACATTCTCACTTTTACAAACAGTACTCAAGCCAACACGAACACAAATTCGCCCCGGTGGCGACGGCGGCCCTTCTACCACATCTCACACCTTAGACCTATTTCTCACTGACAACATTCTTCACATAACAAACACACAAGTTGTTCCAGGACTGAGCGACCATGACATTGTACTTGTTGACGCTGATCTCCGACCAACTAGACAAAAAACAGCGACCAAGACTTATCTTTATCTACTCCAGAGCTGACTTAGACGCGATCAAACAATACTTGACTAAACTCAAAAATGACTTTTTTTATAACAGACCCACACACAAGACCCCTCTTAACAAACTGGAACAACTTGCAACACACCATCCATACAGCCATGCACAAATACATACCACAAAAAGACCCCATCAAGTAGATATACTCTTCCATGGTTCACCAGGGATCTACGTAGACAACATCGCAAAAAACAAAGACTTTATAAACGCGCGCAGACACACAACACACCTGTAAACTGGACCGCATATACATCACACCAAAAAACATTTGCCAAAAACATAAAAAAAGCGGAACGCAAACACATAGCTTCTTATCTCGCAGACAACGTCAGAAACAACACCAAACATTTCTTCAAATTTTTCAAGTCGCGCAGGCAGGATACCATCACCATCACATCACTTAAAGACAACAACGACACTCTACAAACCACTCCAGAACACAAAGCACAGATACTCAACACTCATTTCCAATCAGTATTCACACAAGAAAACAGAAACTACTAGAGACACTTGACACAAACAAAGCCACTGGTCCTGACAACATCCCTGCCTTCATCCTTAAAAATTGTGCCTCAATCCTTGCCCCCATCCTGCAAAGCATCTTTACTCAGTCACTTCACACAGGCATCCTTCCATCTGACTGGCTTTGTGCGAACATCACTCCCCTTTTCAAGACAGGTGACAGGACTGACCCAAAGAATTATAGACCCATCTCACTCACAGCCATCCCATGCAAAATTTTAGAACACATTATACATAAACACATTATGAATCACCTAGATGCAAACAACATCCTTACTGACACACAACATGGATTTCGGGCCAAAAGATCATGCGAATCACAACTCATTGCCACATATCATGACATAACTAAACAACTGGACCGACGAGACATTAAACAGGTTGACACTATTATCCTCGATTTCGCCAAAGCCTTTGACAAAGTACCCCACAAAAGACTTCAGCATAAATTAGCTTTTTACGGTATAACTGGACCTACTCTTCACTGGATCACTAATTTCCTTACAAAACGGACTCAACGAGTACTCCTTGACGGCTCTTCCTCAGACTCTGTCCCCATTTCTTCTGGTGTCCCACAAGGCACCGTTCTTGGCCCTCTTCTTTTCCTTCTTTATATTAATGACCTTCCTCTGTCAACACCTAACTCTTCTACTAGACTATTTGCCGACGATAGTTTGATGTTTAGGCCCATACTGACTAGAGACGACTGTGGACTTATCCAGCAAGACTTAAACACCCTCGAACATTGGGAGAACACCTGGCAGATGTCTTTCCACCCCGATAAATGTAAACTTCTCCGCTTTACCCGCTCCCGATCACCCATCACTTTCAATTACACATTACACAACCAACCACTAGAATCAGTTCCTTCATACAAATATCTTGGCGTCCACCTCTCCACCAACCTAAGATTCAACACCCACATTCATCACATACAAAGTCAGGCAAACCGCACACTAGGGTTCTTGAGGAGGAATTTACACAATTGTACACGAGACATCAAACACATAGCTTATAACACCCTTGTTCGCCCAACACTGGAGTACTGCGCCGCAGTATGGGATCCATACACTCAATCTAACATTAACACACTTGAAAAATTAACACAAAAGCAGCCAGGTTCATCACACACAATTACACGCAAACCCCAGGCATCACAACCCGTATCAAAAATACAATAAGCATGGAAACCCTTAACACTCGAAGACTCAGGCACAGACTCACAGTAATGTATAAAATCACACACAATTATATTGACATTAAAAAACATGAATACCTACACAACTCAAACACCCACAACACTCGTAACACACATTCTCATAAGTACCAAACATACCACACTAATACTGACTTCTACAAACACTCATTCTTTCCACGAACCATACAGGATTGGAACAGTCTCCCAGAAGATACAATAAATAGCCCTACACTAGACACATTCAAACACAGAATAAACTAACATTTCGCCCACATCACACACACACCATAAACCCTCCACTTACAGTAGCTCCCCCCATCCTATATCCTGACCCCCCATCCTCCACCCTAATACCCTTATATGTGTGATATGCGCAAGTCCAGCGCCCTACACATTATCAATCGAGATCGAGATAAGATCGTCTACTTTTAGCCAGAATAAAAAGTAAAACAAGGTCATCTTGTTTTGAATGGGTATTATTAATTTATATGAAAAATGAAAATAGGCAATCTCTCTCGATCTCTCTCTTACATAAAAAATATATGTATTACCCTGTAGCCTATCTGCAAAATCCCGCAACCACAAAACTACCCGAGTTGACGTCTGGGATAGTGTAAAATAGTCGTTGGTGGCGAAATCTTATAAACCCACCACTTAATGCATCACCACGAGACTATCACCTGATTCTTTCAAGGAGAACTAAGGTTGCTATCCTATTGTCCGCCCATGGTAGTGTACAGTGAGTTAGAGCGCAATCTGGTAAAACCCTACTGAGGTCCCTGACCAGGGTTCGAAACCACACCAGTCTGGTAAAACCTACTGAGATCACTAACCAGGGTTTGAAACAGCGCCAGGCAGGCCACTGGGCCTGGGGATTTTCGGGAGGGTTAAATTCCCTTTGTACACCCAGCATTTCATATGTGTTAGTGATATTGTGTTTCATTGTGGTTTGATTAAATTTAGTATGTGTTGCTTTGTGATACCTGTCAAATATTAATTTATTTGTTCTTATTAATTGGTAACTGGTCATGGATTAGGAGAGATAAATTGACTCCTACCCTTTTTGAGTTACAAAGGTTAGGGGTAGAGTAATCGAGCTAATATCCTAGGTTGGAGTCCTTGGAATACCATGTGTGTTCATTACTTTCATTGATTTCATTAGTTAGGTTTATTTGTAAATTAATTGGTGGGTTGGTGAAAACAAATATGAATTAATACCATTTGGGAAGAGTCAGCCAGGGAAATTAAGTGGGGAAATGTACAGCCCATTTGCCGGTAGCCCTTTATGAGTTACAGAGGATAGGGGTCACGATTTCTGCACTGAGAAGTACTTGAAGGATATTACAGTACTGTACTCTCATTGAAATTACAATACCTATGCCCTGTTTCAAATTGGTAGTCCAGAAATTGTGACCCTTAACCTCTGTAACTCAAAAACGTCTAGAGCGAATGGACTATAAGTTTCCTCACCTATTCCCTGGCTGGCTCTTCCCAAATGTTAGAAATATTAGCTCGATTACTCTAGTACATTTCGAGTTATGAGAGGTTGGGGTGGGGATTTCTGGCCTACCTATAATGAACAAGGTACAGTTGTTAATGCAAAAATTAAGCTGTATGTGAGTGTATTGAGCCGGTGACAACCTTTTATTTTGTTGTATTCTGGCAAACTATTCCATGCAGCTTAGGAACAAGGCTGCAGACTATCTCACTCCTTTAAACTACCATATACCCTTCCTGAGCTTCATAAAATCTTCTAAATGTAGCTGAAATAAAAAAAAAAAAAAATGGTAATGAAAGGAAAAAAAGTATATTGTTTACCGTTTCATGAAAAATGATAAGTGTCAAGACGATCGGACGCATCAAAATGAAAAGCGGTACGCGTTCCGAAACTTACATTGAACAAAACAAACTTTTCATTTTAGTCTTATCTTCATTTCAGGATATATTCAATTAAAGGCTCTATTGTTCGTATTGATTAATATATTGGTGTAAAGAGCATACTAACATTGCTAATATTGGCTACTAAATACAATCATCTCATGTATATAGTACAACAATGATATTAACTTATTTGAGATTAGATATCGAGAAATCCAGTGCCTCGCTTTCGCCTAAAATCTAAACAAATCTGGAACCTATGCCAGAACTTGAATCGGAGGATGAGGAAAGAGCAAGATAACAAAGACTGAAAAAAGACGAAGGGAAGTGAGTATTTAGTATTTAAATTAATAAATGTACAAGGATTGACTAAAGCAAAATATGAAGAATTAAAGGGTTTAGTTACCTACTATAATAATAATAATAAACATTTTTCTTTGTCTAACTGAGACACAATTTAAAATACGAAACATTTTGGTGGATGGATTTGAAGTAATTGAAAGTATGAGGAATATTAATGATAGGAAGGGTGGTGGTTTAATGTTACTCTTTGAAACAACAGATAAAGTAAGTTTAAGCAAGGTAGAGTGTAAATATAAAGATTTACTTTATGTAAAAGGATCTATACATGGGAAATTTGTACACTTGTTCTTGTTATACTTTTCTGTAAATGATAAGGTAAGGAATGATGAAATGAAGAAGGAGATAGAGAGACATTTAGACCAAATGGAAGATGAAAGAGTTATAATATTAGGTGACATGAATGCCCATGTAGGGTTCAAAGGTAAACAAAAACTAAATTATAATGGACACATTATACTAGATTTGATGGATAAATTTAAATTAAATATGTTAAATGATGACCAGGAGTGTAATGGGGAGATAACATGGCGAAGAAACGAGCAATCTAGCGTAATAGATTATGTTTTAATTTCAGATAAAATGTATGAAGATTTTAAAAAATATGAAAATAGATGAAAAGCAAGACGTTTATGATCTGTCAGACCACAACCTTATTGAGGTATATTTTGAGTGGAATAATTCAAATAGTAAATCCTTTAAAGGGAAGAAATGGGAAACAAAAGAATACTATAAAATAAACGAGGAGACCATAGTCAAATTTATTAGGGAACTAGAAAATAGAATAACGAGAGAAGAGAGTAACGACATAAGAGTCTTCAATAGAGTAATGAAGGAGGACGCTGATGATATACTTAAAACTACCTATAGGAGGAGATTAGGAAGAGACAAAATAAAACAAGAGGCACCATGGATGAATGACAGTATTAGAAAAGGTATAAAAAAGAGGAGATATTATAATAGATTAAGAAGAAATGCTAAAAATAGAGAGGAAGAGGAGAGAAGTAACATACTTTTCTTGGAACAAAAAAGTAAAGTACAGAAAGAGATCAGGGAAGCCATTTATATACATGAGAGGAAAAAGACTAGAGAGATAATAGAGGGAGGAGATGCGAGTAAAAAGATGTGGAAATATATAAATAAACTAAGAAACAAAAGTCAAAACGAAATAAAAGAATTAAAACTTTATAACGATGAAGGAGAAGTATTGTCAGATAAAAGGGCTGTAGAAGAATTAAATATGTTTTGGAGTGGTATATATAAAATGCATGACAATAACATCGATGAAGTTTGGAATGAGGATATAAATAGGGAATATAGAGAATTAAAAGAGAAAGAAATGGAGGACAGGCAAGAAGGTAAATTATTTAAAATAGGGATGAATGTAAATGATGAACACAATTATAACATACAATCAGTCACAGTTAAAGAGGAGTTACGGGAACACATGGAAATGGCTTTAAAAGTTAATAAAAACATAAACTACATGGAGAAACCAAACATTACAGTGGGAGAATTAAAGGAAAATATAAAGAAATTAAAAAATAGAAAAGCAGCAGGCCTTGATGCAATGAAACCTGAGTTATATAAAGCATTGTCACAAAGTGATAAGTGCTTAGAAAAACTTGCAATGTGCTTTAATAATATTATGGACACAAATGTAATTCCAGAAGAGTGGAAGAAGTCAAAAACTGTTATGTTACCAAAAGTAAATAAACCAAAGGTAAATGAATTGAGGCCAATCGCTCTGACAGACATATCATATAAACTTTTCATGACGACAGCAATTAAAAATAAAATAGAAGAACACATTAGGGAGAATGGAGAGGTAAGGGAGACACAGAGTGGGTTTACAAATAAGGGTAGAATCGAAAATAATCTTTTTATATTGAAATACTGTATAGATAAAATATTTAAACAAAAGAGGTCACTCATAGTAATCTCAATAGACTTTAAAAAGGCCTATGACTCAATCAGAAGGGAGAAACTGATAAAAGTATTAAAAGATTACAATATAAATTCAAATGTTATAGACATAGTAAGTAACATATATAAAGAAGATAGTACAATTATAAATAAGGGGCAAGTAAATGAGACAGAGATTAAGGTAACAAGCGGCATCAGACAAGGCTGTACGGGGTCCACAACATTATTTAAATTAATAACTTATGAGATAATTAAACAGTTAGAAAATAAAAGAGGGTTTGTAGATGAGTGTTTCAAAATAAATTCATTGTTTTATGCCGATGACGGGCTACTCTTGGCTCATACAATCCAGGAAGCAGAAAGAGTAATAGATAAATTAATAGAGATAGGGGGAGAGTGTGGCTTAAGTATAAATAAAGACAAAAGTAAAATCCTAATATTTAATATGAAAAACAAACCAAACAACATACGAGAAATAGAAGTGGTTAAAACAAATTAAATATCTAGGAATACAAATTAATGATAATAAAAAATGTTTTAAAACCCAGAAAATAGAAGCTTTGGATAAAGCAAATAGAATGGCTAACCTTACATACCCGGTAATATCACAAAGTTGTAATAAGATACTTATTGGAAAAAACATATTGGAAAAGTATTGTGATACCAGCAGTCCTGTATGGCTCGAATGTTATAGGTTTTTCAAAAACAGAAATAAATAAATTACAAAATATAGAGAATAGGGTTTTTAGACACATATTAGGGGCACCCAGATATGCCCAAAAGGTAACCTTAAGGGGTGAAATAGGAGCCTCATCAATGGAGGCAAGAATTATGGAAGGTAACATAAAATATCTTAAATATTTAGTAGGAGAGGAAAGTAATGACTTGCTAAGAAGAATCACAGAGGAAAAACTTAGAAATAGTAAAGATCCCTGGACTGCAGAAATTAGAAAGTATGTAGGGAATTTGAAGTTAGGAGAAACAAATTTAGCAAATATTAAGAAGGACGACATTAGAAAAAGAGTTCTGGACTGGGATTCGGGAAGATGGCGAGAGGAGTTGGCAGAGAAGAGTAGCCTAGAAGTGTATAGGAGTTATAAAAAGGAGATTAAGAGCGAGGAAGATATTTATGACAACACACAGGCATCTATAATATTTTACAGATGTAGGACAAATAACTTAAATCTAAAAGATAGAAATAGGCATGTGGGAGGAGAGACACAATGCGATATGTGTAAGGAAGGAACAGAAGACCTAAAACATTTTCTACTACACTGTTCATTTTATAAAGCATGCAGAATAAAAGATCCAGGGTTCCAACAGCCTTATATTGAAAATGAAAATCAAGTCATCGGACATCTTTTATTTAACAAAGAAATAAGCGATAGAGTGAAACAGACAATCTATCAAATGTGGAGAGTACGAGAGAAAAAATTGAAAGAACTGAAATAAGAAGACTGAAGAGAGAAGAAACAAGAATGAAGGAAGACGAGAGAAGAAACAAGACTGAAGAAAGAAGATTTCAGAAAAAGGGATGAAAAATGAGATATATTTATTTTTAAACAAATGAGCACGTCACAAAGTCACAAAAAGAAAAATAACAAAACCTCTTAGGGAAGTGCCGACGTTAAGGCTAAACTTCCCGAATTCCAACTGAACTGAACAAATCTTATAGGATATTTCACTAGGCCTATTTTCATTGATAGTTATTGGCGTTAATAACGATATTCATTAATGTTATTTATTTATTAACATAGTTGTATAATTTAGAGTGTGTTTTACTTGGCCTAGATGAGTCAAAGTGTAGGCTATTGATATCAGATATGACAATAGGCCTAGGCTATGATTAATTATTTATATAGGCTAAGTCATGTTTCCACGTCTTTAGGGCCAAGCGGTGCATCGGAACATTCTCGCTGACGCCGCTAACTTCAGAGTAAATATTTTGGTTTAGCCTGTTTGGGGTAGGCTAGCCCGCCCTGGCCCCTGGGTGCCACTGATTTCGACAGATTCGACTTGGGTGTTCTCCTTGGTGGTAGGCTACTGGTTTAGACGACGTTAGACGGGCCCGTGTGGTTAGCCTCCTCTGCAACTTCTTGAGGACGACGGGCCGTTTGGTCCGCCACTGAGCCTCCCAGGATCCTCAGTTTAATGTTATTTTAATACCACAAATTTTGTTGATATATTTGAAGATAAATAATGAATCTATATGCTCTAAAGATCATAAGAAAATTTGTTTTAAACCTCTGCAAAACCTAGCCTAATAAAAAAGTATGGTAGCCTAGGCTACTAAAATGTTTTTTTCGTAACAAGGTTGTCAATACGGTACTTTCAGTCATCGATAGCTCTAAAGATCATATGAAAATGTGTTAAATCCTCGGAAAAACCTAATATAAAAGTATGGTACTAAAATTTTAGGTATATTCCTGAATTTCCTGCGAAACGGCATGCATTATATCTCAAGAACTGGGCAGTGTTATAGCATATTTGTTGTTTGTACATATATATGTATTATGTATGTTGCTTCGTAGTATATTATAAATGGAAAATATACTTGGTAAATGAATAATTAGAGGGCATCTGTGGACTCACTTTTACAATTTCCCAGCTCAGCTGGTGGGCGACGAGTGGAGGTGAGTCGAGTTGTATACTGATATTCTATTGGTCAATAAACTGGGTGTGACGTCACGAGCGATGATGGTATATGAATGGTTGTTGTGGGAGTACGTCACTGTCTACTGTGTCTAGACGGTGACGTCACAAATTCTCGCAACATTTTAACGGGTGTAGAAATACACGTCAGTCCATATAATGAGCCTCTTTTGTTTCTCAATCCCTCTACGACGTCACATTGATTCATTTATTATCCTTGGTGTTTATAATCTCTCGGATTCGGGCCAGTCGGCCATATTTGAAATGGTGGAACTGTTGTTCAATGAATAGTGAAGTGTTTTTGCTTTATGAAAACACCTACAACATCTTCTATTTAACGGGATTACCAACGGAGCTTCCAGCGGCATTGTGTTAATTTGGCTGCAGACCATTATTGTCCAGTACACCAAGGGTAAGGGTTTTATACCGTCGTTATTTGGGTCCAAGCCTAGGCTACGATTACCACAGAATCTTTAATGAATATCCTCAATACAGACTTATTTCCTTCACTTACCTCGTCAATAATAACCCATATAGGTGGAGAGGCCCTGTATTATATCAAAGAAAAAGTGATGTTGAAACATTATCTGCAATTTAGCCATGTTGATTAACTCTTAGCCCACTTAACCCCTTCAGACTCATATGACGCAGAGCTTGGCAGATTAGCAATACGAAATAGAGTTCTCTCACTCTTATAATTACCTCTTTTGGCGACCGTCAATCTTTTATGAATTAAATACCAAACCAGCGGGGGTGCCTAATATACTAGGTTAGGTTAGGTAAGGTTGTTAGGTTTCGCTAATATTACCCCTTATTTTCGTCATTTACCCCTCAATTTCCCTGTACAGCTGTACTTCATAGCCCTCCCCACTATCGGGGGCCGTATCTTAAGATCGTAATTGTTAATCGAAGTCCTCTTTTTCTAGTTATTAAAAACGTATTCTATGGTGTATTATATGATATATAGAAGCAATAGAACTGTTCAAATTACCTGGGAAGTGTATATTAAACAAAATACAAAACTTTGAATAATGAGGTAAGAGATAGGTTATGTGTTTTTTATCACTTTTCAACCCAAGACCACCGGGGGTCTGGGGGCAGCAGCCTCCAGGATGCCCAGGTTACCTTAGGTTAGGTTAGGTTAGGTTAGGTTAGGTTAATGACCAGCTATGTAAATACAGTAGTGAACATTTGGTTCAGTCTGTGCTCAAAAATCCATTTTCTTTAGGAGGAGGCCATACACTAAACAATTACCGTGATGTTGAAACATTATCTGCAATTTAGCCATGTTGATTAACTCTTAGCCCACTTAACCCCTTCAGACTCATATGACGCAGAGGTTGGCAGATTAGCAATAAGAAATATAGTTCTCTCACTCTTATAAATAACTCTTTTGCCGACCGTCAATCTTTTATGAATTAGGCTAAATACCAAACCAGCGGGGGTGTGGGGGCGGCAGCCCCCACCTAATATACTAGGTTAGGTTAGGTAAGGTTGTTAGGTTACGCTAATATTACCCCTTATTTTCGTCTTTTACCCCTCAATTTCCCTGTACTTCATAGCCATCCCCACTATCGGGGGCCGTATCTTAACCCTCCAGCCCCGGGGGCTATAGCTCGCGACTGTGCTGTGGTACCGGGTGTTTTGACGATCTTTGGGGTATGTTAACTCCTCTGTAATTCAATGAATATGGCATGTAATGTTATGAATAAAACAGAATAATGTTCCACAAACCTTCCTCTGTCGAATGGCGTTGAGTAGAGGTCTCTAGCCCATCTGGTTGCATAATGGTGAGCGCGGGAAGACGAGTGCTTTTCGGCGGAAAATTCTTCCCGCGTTCGGATGCGTCGCCCCGGCCATGGCTACGACGCACCGAGCCGCTCGTCGCGCCAAAGTATTTATCTCCCTTAGACGATTTTAGTGTTTGATATTGAGAATGTGATGTTTATTTGATATTTTTATAGTTATTTTGAGGCCAATTATATAAAGTATGTTTATTAGGGTATCACTGTCACTAATATTGCTAATTTTCACTCGATACCGTACATTTTATTAGTAATTGAGGTAGGTTATTGTTATACTAGGCACTGATTATTCGTTATTACAGGTTTATTATACTTTGGCCATCAAGTATTGTGTCTTGTGTCACTTTCACTTTGACAAATATGCTTTAGAGAGTGTCACTGTCACTGATAATGCTCATTTTCACTCGATACCGTACATTTTATAAGTAATTGAGGTAGGTTATTGTTGTATTAGGCACTGATTATTCGTTATCACAGGTGTTTATTATACTTTGGCCATCAATTATTAGGTCTTGTGTCACTTTCACTTTGACAAATATGCTTTAGAAAGTGTCACTGTCACTGATAATGCTCATTTTCACTCGATACCGTACATTTTATTAGTAATTGAGGTAGGTTATTGTTGTATTAGGCACTGATTATTCGTTATCACAGGTGTTTATTATACTTTGGCCATCAAATATTAGGTCTTGTGTCACTTTCACTTAGTTATATGATTTGTAAACATTTTATATACAATTTATTGTGTCTTTTTTCACTGATTTATATATTTCTATAGGTTCTAATCATATGAATGTCACTTGGTATATACATATGTGTCACTTTCACATATTATTATGGTGTAATTGTATTTGTATCAATTTTCTCATAATACATGACTTTTGTATAACAATAAATTGGTTTTCTCCCACTTTTTGCCTATATATATAGTGTACATATTGTCATTTTATTTGGCACTTTCAGTATGATTATTAGAACTCCAGCTTGGAGTGGTAATCAAAGAAGCACTCTAAAGCACAGAGTGCCACCTTGCACTCCACACACTCCAGGGTTGACTTTTTACCTGACCTCGGCCTCACCCTGCTGTTGTAGCAGACATGGCAACCGCATCTGCTGCGTTCTTCCTGATTCATTCTGAGGCAGGGAACCAAGCCTGTGCCTAATCAAGTATTGAGCACACTGCAAGCGGTCAATAACGGCGGGCCCAGGATGTGCCACTGCCCTCTGTGGCGTAGCATACTTCTCCAGGAGCTCCGTCAACACCTGCTTTTGGAACCTCCGCAGGCTATTGAACTTCATGGGTGTGTTCACATTCCGAAGCTTGTATATATTGTAGGCATTCAGAACTGACATGTCCACCATATGCAGAAAGAACTTTTTGTACCATCTGCACGAGGTACGCAGGCAGTCAATGAAGCCTATCTGCATGTCGGACTTGTCCACCAGCCTCATGTTGATGTTGTAGTCCAGGACAGCATCGGGCTTGGTCACCCTGGCCTGGGTGCGGCGATCCACCTTGCCAGTCTCCACCATTTCCCCCTTGTGGATGGTGGTCAGGAGGTTGACCTTCCGCTGGTCGTGCCAGTGGATAGCCAGAATGGGCCCCGACTTCTTCTTGAACACATCACCTTTTTTGGTCTTTGGAGGGAAAGGTGGCATGCCCTTCCTTTTCCCTCGTACTGTGCCTACAGTCCCCGTCTTGCGCTCATGCAGGTACTGTGAGAGAGTGGGGGACGTGTAATAATTGTCCGTGTAGAGGACGTGATTCTTGTGAAAGTAGCGGTCCATCATGGCTTGCACCACTGCTCCGCCAAAGCCAATGAGGGGGTCCACAAGCAAGTCCCCTTCCTTCCCGCTGTAGACCAGGAAGTCCAGGACATAGCCAGTTTGGCAGTCGCACAGCACAAAGAATTTTATGCCAAAGCGATGTCTTTTTGAGGGGATGTACTGCCGGAAGCTGAGTTTTCCCCAGAACAGCACAAGAGACTCGTCAATGACGACCTTGCGGAAGGGCTTGAAGTAGGAGGTGAAGCGTTCTCGCATCATCTCGTACAACGTCCTAATCTTCCACAGCTTGTCTGGGAGGTGGACGTCAAGGTTGGTGACAAGATGGAGCGCTGCGAGGATATCAAGGTACCGGTCGCGAGACATATATTTCCCGAAGGCAGGGGTGGATATGAGATCTTTGGTGATCCAATAGTCAGGCAACCTATGCTTCTTGACATGAGGCATTAGCATGGTGAGTGCCAGGAACACCATGAACTCTTTATGAGTCACTGGGGTCCACTGCCTCATGTGGCCCTTGGTCACCTTGCCCAAAAAGTGGACCTGGAATTGGTGCTGCTTATTTGTCTCTTTGACAACATAGCCTACCACCTCCTCATCAAAGAAGGCCTCAAATAGTTTGTGTGGTGGAGCATTGGGGCCTGCAGGAAAATTGGGGGTAATGCCTGAACCCTCCAGTACCTCATCAAAAGCTGGCACATCAGGGTTGTATCCATCCCCATCAACTACGTCTTGCCACTGAAAAACGTAGAATGGGTCTTGTCTACGCTGACGAGGAGCTCCAGCTGGTGGCCCAGCACGCCCACGGCCAACTCGGGAGGCCCGCGCCCTAGGGCGGCGAGGGCGTCGGTCAGGGCATCGGGCAGCACGACGCCGGGCCAAGCGGATGGGTCTAGGGCTGTCAATGTCCATATAGTCATCGTCAGAGTGGTCATCTTGCCCTGACGGTGGACCTATGTAATCATGGCCAGAGTCTTCATTCAGAGAGGTGCCCTTCATCATCAGTGGCCCCCACATAATCTGGCGGGGAACGAGTGATGCGTGGGCAGCGTGCGGGTGGGCGAGGTGGGGAAGGAGTGGCAGGTGAGGCTGTGTCCCCCCGAGGTCCTGGGCTCCTTGGCCTGTGACGAGTGACAGAAAGCAATGCTTCACTATCACTAGGCCCAGGTATTGGTGATGCGAGCTCAAAGACTTCTTCAGGAAGACATGTTGAAGGCGGGAGAGGTGGGGAGGACCGTGGGGAAAGTTGTGGGGGCGTATGGCTGGGGCCGGCAGGGGTGGACGCCGCGGGAGCCGCGAACAAAACTCTCTTACTTTTCTTAATTTTTTTGGTATATTTCCTGCCTTTCCCCTTTTCGGCAGCAATATGTCTCCTGTCGGGGGACCTAGGAGGCAAATAGGCCGAAAGTGGGGGGTCCTCAACCCTTGGCAGTGGTGGGGGTGGTGGGGAAGAATGCGGGGCATCCGGGGCATCCGGGTCATCTTGGGTGGCGTGGGTAGAAATGGGAGACAATGGCGGGCGAGAAGGGTCACCACGCTCACCCTCACTCACAGCCTCATCCTCACCAAGTATTTTTGCTTGTTCCCTAGCTGCCGCGGCCGCCTTCTCAAGTATTTTCTGCTTATATAAGTGTAGCTTGAAAGGCGATTTACCTGGGGAAGGGCTTGGCGTCGTGTCACTTATGCGAAATTTGGTGAGTGACCTTGAACTCTCCCACTCACTCACTCTCAAGTTCACTGTCTTTAGGTAAACCAGCTTCCTAAACAACTGGTACATCACCTTCATCACTCTCATCACTGTCATGTTCTCTCGCAAATCCCAGGAATTGCTCTTCTTTGTCACTAATAATCACCATACTTAATCACTCGACTTATAATTACTGGAGTCGTCACTGACTATATCATCAACAATATACTTGGCATCAGCATGCTCATATAGTCTCAATGTCGTCTCAATACCTCCGGGAGATAACACATTTAGGCGATGGCGTCGGGGTAAGGCGCGACGAACTAGCAAGGGCGTCGTAGGAAGCACGATATCGGACACAGCGGAATCACTATTTGGCGTACTGTCCATGATGGCGTCGGGGTAGATACTGTTGCTGTGGCGTCGTTTACGCCTGGTGGCGCCACCTACCGTCCCACGATACCAAAAATGTACGCGCGGCATTCGAAAGCACGCACGCAAGCAATGGGCGTTCAAGAGCCCTTCCGGGTTGCGCGGGCCGAGTTTGTTATGGGCGTTCAAGAGCCCTTCCGGGGTGGAGGGGTTAAGATTGTTGGATAATCGGGACAACTTTTTTTCCGGAGATTCTAATTAATGACAACCACTGTATAATGATGAAAACTAGCTAAAACCCCCCCAAAAAAATCACGAAATAAAAGTTGGCCAGGTTCCTGGATATGTTCCTTAATTTGCATGAACAAATTGTAATAGGCCTATAGAAACCTAATAAATCATATAAATAACAAATCCACAAAAATACAATCATTAAAAATAGCTGTGGTCCGTCTCCTTAATATTGACCGAAAAAACGCCCATTCTAATAAATCTCAGAGCTCTTTCGGACAGTCACAGTTTACAAACGCCTTCTTTATGCAGTGTAATCAATATTTACCCCCTGCTGGCAACATAGATGACGATTTCAATAATTCATGGGGGGGTGAGAGGGGGCAAAGCCCCCCCTCAACCCATCGTGTATCCAACATTGGCATTATAACTAAGACCATGAATAGGGCCTACACTCATTTCTAAAAATCTGGAGGAAAAAACATAACAAATAAGGGTGCGAGCCTATTCCCTATAATTACTAATATATCCGTTCATCTTGGGACGATATCGCTACTACTAATATACTAATTAGTATTGATAAATAGAAACGGTTTGAATATCAAGACGCAAATTACACAGTGCACTAATGACATTATAATACACGTTGTGTGAAACATATACACCGCTGATGTTAAATTAACCGGGTGTAAGATTAAGCGGGTGTAAAAATAAGCGGGTGTAATGACGACATGTTGGCCGAGGGCTGGAATGACGTCATCGCTGAGGCCCGCCTTGGCTGATGACGTCACGATAATCAACAACCAATCACAAGCAAGGATACACAACGTCTTGGCTTGGTTAATCAAGATGGCTATATTCTAGTTAATCTCTGTGTTTCAACCCCTCTCTTTCCCTGATATATTTCATACCCTCCCCAGCTATCGGGGTTTAGTATTGTTGAGGTAAGTGAAGAAAATAACTAAGAGATATGAGGATATAAATAAGGATCCTTAGTTAATGGGCAAACAAAATACGGTGACTACCGCTACATAGGATCTTACCGAGAGAGGCAGCGGGCTGATGATATGGAATTGTTATAAGGCACACGTATGTCTTGTTCACATAGCTGCAAGATAAATGGATGTACCGTACTTTACTATTGTAGTTGAAAAGGATTTAGTTATTTTGAGTGACTATCAATAATTTATTATTAAGGTAATTAGGAGATACTGGTAAGAAGAATCAGTAGAACATCTGATGTAACAGGGGGAGTATTGTTTATATTGAACCCATCGAGCCCCAGAGACGATACAATACCGTTAGCTATGTTTGTCACCCTCAGGCCTAGCGACAATGAGTTGTCGTCGACTATTCTCGCCCCTTATATATACATCTCAAAAGGCTTTTAGGGAAGTCAAATTTGCACATGTGGTTCCTTAAGATGTGTGATAAATAAACAGAAGTTGGCAATCCATACAGACAATCTTTGGCGGACTTGGTGGGCTGTGTGCGATGAGCGGCAGTTACCGTCAGGAAGTTCAGAGAACTGCTGCCAATTCTGACCATGAAAAGAATGCCTCTCCCCCTGAAGGGAAAGGTGTATGCCTCATGTGCTAAAAGTGCAAAGGATGTCAACAGAATGGAACATGAGATGAGAATGGTGAGATGGATGTGTGGGGCCAGGCTGCAGGATAGAATAACAAATGATAAGCTGAGGAGACGTTTAGGTCTTCTTAAGTTGAATTAAATTGTCTAGAGGCAAGTAAGCTAAATAAAAAGGAGTGTTATCTAATTGTCAGGGTAATTCTTACAGGTGTTTGAACGAGCCATGAAGTTTTCCCACGAGGAGAGTCATGTGTGGCAGCAGTTTGGCCTGGCCCTGACGTGTGGTCGTAGTGATGTCCGGGCACTACTGGTACTACAAGAGGTACACCGCCTCCTGCCCTCTCACCCGCACCACTGTCTTCTCGCAGCCAGGATATGTTTCCAGCAGTTGGCCAAGGTAAAGGAGAGCATGAATGTATTTCACTCATAATGTAGAGATGAAGTGATCTTGTTTGAAGTATTTTACTCACTGCACATTCAAGAAGTAACTGAAGTAATTAATATTTTTGACAAATTATGTAAAGCTGTGGCATTTACCAGGAATATGATTTCAAACTTTAATATTTTTGAGTACCCATTTAGGATGTGAAACTGTAACCACATTCTCTGGGTAATTGAGTAATATGAGTGCTATTGAATTCACTCATATGGAGAACTGACACTCAAAACGATAAAATTAAATATATATATTCCTATCTATCTATCTATCTATCTACAGTATTGCCGGACTACCGTGAGCCCCGAAGGGGTGGTCATGATTGAATCGCACCCATGCACCTCTGTCCCCAGTCAGTCGATGCCCCTCCTCCCATCCAGCACCGCTTTCTTGCATATACTTCTTAACTCCATCCTTCCACCTTTCTCTCGGTTTACCTCTCCCTCTCTGTCCTTCCACTTCACTCTCGTACACTCTCTTAGTTATTCTCTCGCTTCCCATACGTTCAACATGGCCGAACCATCTCAAGGTGTTTTTCACATTTTCCAGCAGATCTACATCCACACCACACTGCTCTTGTACTTCCTCATTTGTCTGTCTATCCCTCCATGTAACTCTGCACACACTTTTCAAGTAACTCATTTCCACCCCTCTTACTTTTGGTTTGTCATACAAGGACTTCTTTACTTCTATGCTGACTACCCTATATCTTGTTACTGCTTTCAGCATTCCTACAACCCTCTTCCCCTGTTGCACTCTCCCACACCTCTTCCTCCATACTCCCATCTTTACTCAACACACTGCCCAAATACTTAAATGAGCTGTCATTCTCCATAACCTAACCGTTCAACCTCACCTCACAGGTGAGGTGAGGTTTTTATTTTATCTTGTTTAACTCTACATTCTTTTAACCCTCTCACCACGGAAGGCCTCTTGAACGCCCATAAAAAAGCATATAACAGCTGCCCGGAAGGCCTCTTGAACGCCCAGTGGTTGAAAGCCTGTGAGCTTCGTGTGCGAGGCGTCGGTCCGACGCATGTAAACAACAGCCGGCTGGACCGACGCCCCGCATCTCCGGCCACAAGAAGGAGAGCGTCGCTTGTTCGTGTGTGCCTGTATGTTGTTGTTAAGTATCGAAAAGTGGTGTAAAGTGGCTGTTTTGGCCATAAAGTTATCTCCAATGAAATCATCATCACAACTCAACCAGTTGACTTAGAGAGCTCTACTTAATGCCATTCTACAGGTAAATAACACAGCTACGCTTGGGGATGCGCGGGAATGCGGGAAGCAGTCTGATTAACGAATATACGGTAGCCTAGCCTAGACGTTTTTTGGCCAAAACACCCGGGTTTCGAGGAATATATATAATACATAGCCGGGGCTGGAGGGTTAATAAACTTTAAATATATATGATACTGTAAAAGAGTTAAATCATCACACAGGGGCTTTTCTCATATCTTTCATGATATATATATATATATATGTTTCTAGTCTCTCAGTGGGGATCGAACCATCGACCATCAGGACGATAGCCGACGCTTTAATCAATTAATGATTAAAGCATCGGCTATCGTCCTGATGGTCGATGGTTCGATCCCCACTGAGAGACTAGAAACATTTAGTGGCTCACGTGTATTTGTGATATATTCTCAATATATATATATACTGTATATATTGTATTCCACATTCATATTCATAAATTATAGACTTGCAAACCTTTTATAATCCTCCTATTTACATGACTGAACACCCTCACCTGATTTGTATGCACCATATGACATGCATTAATGCATCCCCTCATTGCTAACTAACAGATGTGTAATGAATATAGATGTTGTATTTGATAATGTATTACTTTACCAAGTGAAGAATGCATGATACCATAGACTTTAAGGCAAAATATGGAATCAAGAAAGAACATGAGAAGTTGTATATGATATATATATACAGTATATGAGAAATGAAGTTCTGGAAGAGGTTGAAAGCTTCAAGTATTTGGGAGCTTTACGGTGCAAATATGGAAAAGTGGAGAGTGAAATAGAAGAGAAAAATGCAAGGGAGAAAGGTAATTGGAGAACTTTATTGTATTGTGAAAGGAAGAATGGTTAGTCAAGAAGTAAAAAAGTAACTGAATAACAATGTGCTGCTCCCAACACTTGTGTGGTAGTGAAAAATGGACAGCAACTGATTAGGACCTCTCCAAACTGAGAGCTGTGGAGATGAGCTTGTTCAGAATGGCAACTGGTGTAAATAGGCTAGATGGGCCAAGTAATAGGGATGTGTATGATTCTTTTGGAATGGAAGAGCAAGTTTTGGGTATTGAATGTGGAGTGGTTATATAGATAAGTGGATAAAGAGATAGATTTAATTTTCCAGGTTATCAACTGCTCCAAAATTTCAGACCTAAAGAAGGTGTATGTTGCTTCGCAAAATCTGAAATTACCCTGGAGGAGGTTACTAGTTTCAATTGTCCCTATTTTGATTATTCTATATACAAATTAATTTTTGCTGGTAAATTTAAATACATATGTTGCATCTACCGTTCCCCAAATACTCCTCCAGAGCAAAGTTTTTTGATTCTCTGTCCTCACAACTCAGTGTCCTCAACTTAAATGCTTCTTCTGAAATCACCGTGTTGGGTGATTTTAATGTCCATAATGTTGAATGGCTCACTCATTCAGCCAGGACTGATGATGCTGGTCTTGAATGTGAGCTATTTGCAGACTCATTTAATCTCACTAAACTAGTCAACCAACCCACCCGTGTACCAGATAATCCTAATCATAATTCCCACCTACTGGACTTATTTTTAACAACCAATTCAGAAAATTATGATGTTACAGTGAGGTCCCCGCTTGGATCTTCTGATCACTGTCTGATACAGGCCACCTGTCTATCACCTACCACACCTTCCCACTCTGAACCTGTTTTGGTGACTAAATGGCATTACGATAGGGCAGACTGGGAGGGTCTTCAAGGTTTCTTTATTGATATTCCCTGGACCTCTTTCTTTTCTAATGATGCACACTCCACCTTGAGCCACATACAAGATTTTGTAAAAATTGGAATGGAAACTTTTATTCCTCATCAAAAGTACAGTAAAAGATCTAATTCACCTAAATGGTTTGACCATAATTGTGCTAGAGTAACTGAACAAAAAGCAATAGCCTACAATGCATACACAAGATCAAAAACACATGAAGCCTTTAATTACTTTAGAAACATCAGAAATCATGCCAAAACTGTATTAAACCTAACTAAATCAAACTTTCTCCACAAGCAGGCAAATAAACTTCTAAATAATCCAAATGATAACAAAATATTTTGGTCTACTCTTAACTCATTCAAATCCAACTTCACTACTGCTTCATCCATTCCACCATTAAAATCTCTGACTGGCAATCTTGTAAGTGACCCACGAGGTAAAGCTAACCTTCTTGCGGATATTTTCTCCACCAACTCAACCTTAGATGAAATAAATCAAGATGTCCCTGTACTTAATTTTAATTCGCCTGAAATTCCCTCACTTAAGATCCACACCAGACATGTCAAAACTATTTTGCAGAATCTCTCAGTAGATAAGGCTCCTGGTCCAGATGAAATTCCTCCAATAGTACTTAAGAATTGCTCCTTGGTGCTCGCTCCTGTATTGGCAAAATTTTTCCGTCTGTGTACTCATACCTCATGCTTCCCAGTACCCTGGAAAGCAGCAAACATCCATCCAGTTCCTAAAAAAGGTGCCTCTTCAGATCCATCAAACTACAGACCAATAGCTATAACTTCCACTCTTGGTAAAGTCTTTGAAATTATATTAAATAATCACATAATTAAGCATCTTGAGAATAATAAATTAATCAGTGATAGGCAATATGGTTTTAGACGATGTCGATCAACTGCAGACATTCTTTGCCTTCTTACGCATCAAATCAACCAAGCTACAGACCAACATGGTGAAACACATACAATAGCACTAGATATATCAAAGGCATTTGATAGAGTCTGGCATCAATCCTTATTGTCGAAGATGTCACACTACGGCCTTGCATCATTAGTTCCACTAATTTCTTCTTATCTTCATAACAGAAAAATACGTGTAATGGTAGATGGCCTTTATTCTCAATTTCACTCAATAAATGCTGGTGTTCCCCAGGGATCAGTTTTGGCCCCAACTCTGTTCCTCATTCATATCAATGATCTCATATCTACCACTCATAATCCAATACATTCCTACGCAGATGACTCAACACTCCACAGTTCCTTCACATTTACCAATTCTTTCACCCAACCCGATCTTATAAATTCAAAAATAAACACTGCAATTTCTCTGAACCAGGACCTTTCTAGAATGAATGAATGAGGACAAGAGAATCTAGTTTCCTTTAATGCACAGAAAACCAAGTACAGTAGGGTCTCACATAAAACGAGTTTATGGTCGATAAACGAGGGCGTTTTATGCGAATTAGTTTTATGTGAACACAGCATTTTGGTGGCGCAATATCGTCAATGTTCACTGTAAGCGAAAATTTTCGTACAAAGCGAACGATATTTCGTACGTTTTGTACGATATTTCGGCGTTTTATATGAAAGCGTACGATATTTTGTACGTTTTGTACGATATTTCGGCGCTCTATATGAAAACTCCTTGTATTTGCCCCACTTTGGTGGCGGACTCGTTTTATGTGATCACATTCGTTCTGATCGAAAATTAAATATTAATATTTTAGGTCGGTCGTTTTAATCGAGACTCGTTTTATGCGAACACGTTTTATGCGGGACCCTACTGTACTGTACATTCAATTTTCTAACCGACAGAATCTCACTGACTCCCATATATTTTTTAATGATGTAAATATTCCCACTTCCCCTAGTATTGACATTCTCGGTGTAACATTAACTACTAACCTGAGCTGGACACATTATGTTAGAAGCATTGCTAAGAATGCCTCTAAAAAACTGGGACTCCTGTACAGAGTTCGAGAATTCTTCACTGACGAGCAGTTGGCCGTAATATATAAAAGTCATGTGCGTTCTCAGATGGATTACTGTTCACCTCTGTGGAGTGGAAGTGGAGTGGTTGCATTGAGGCAGTTGGACAAAACTCAAAATAAAGCTATTAGATTAATCAATAACCCTGCAATCACACAGGACCTTCCTACATTATCCATACGAAGAAACGTTGCATCCCTTGCATTATTCTACAGATATTTTCACAGCAATTGTTCCGAGGAACTTGCTTCAAATGTGCCGCCTCTCCACATCTTTCCCCGTAGAACTAGGGCAGCTGAGAGCGCCCATGAATTTACACTTTCTCCTCCACAATGCAGAACTTCTGCTTATCAGAATTAATTTATCCCCAGAGCTACTACTCTTTGGAATTCACTTCCCTCGAATTGCTTTCCACAAACTTACAATCTACAAATGTTTAAATCCAGTTGTTACAAACATTTTATGAATGGAGGATGCCTTTAGGCACATGGACCTTTTTGTTTTATCTGTGTTTTTCCTTCCTCCGTTCATTGTCTCTTTAAAAAAAAAAAAAAATACTTTGAGGTGGTATGGTCATTTTCAGAGAATGGATAAGGACAGAATGCTAAGAAATATACTTGTGAGTCAGGTGAGTGGAGCAGCTAGCAGTGGAAGACCACCTATGGTATGGGAAAAGAAAGTGGAAATATATATTGAGGAAATAATTCCACGTAGTCCACGTAGTGGAATGGGCGTTGTGGCACAGGCAAAGAAAGCCTGGAGGCGTTTCTGTCACGGCCATCCTGTAAAGGGGGTTTTCCAGGGTGAAACAAGGTGTCGGAGATGATGATGATGATGATGACCAAGTAAAGATCTCATGTTATATTGTAGTTAAATTGTAGTTTCTTTATTCATACAGAATTTAGCAGAATTTACCAGAACATCCTGAACTTCCCAAATTGACTAATTCCTTGAATGACGAGAGTGCGTTGTTGTGTGTGTGATTAATTTGCTTGGGAAACAGATTAACTTGCTTATGTAGTGATGTACACCTTATGTGGTGGTTTTGTGTTCTATTATTTCAAAATTTTATTTTGCTAAAGCGTTCTTTTGTCTTTATATTGTGTCGTCCCTGTTTTGGTTTGTTTAGTTTGCAAGGTTTACATTATAATATCGTAAAATTCAGTTAGAGGAAGGGTTGGAGTGGGTGGAGAAGGGCATCAAATCGGCTGAAGAGTCCATGAGTTTCCTGACAGCACGCTGTTACCTTTATCAAGGCCTGGGGTTAATGTTGAATGCCAACCAAACTCAGCGCCATGCTAACTCTCAAACCTTCAGGAACAAAGCACTAGAGGCACTCACCAGGTAACATTTACTTTTGACCAAATTTGTTGTATTATTTATCAGCCTAAATTGGGGCTAAAAAGCATAGTTTTCATTTGAAAGCTTGTTAATATCTTACAAAGCATGTCCAAGCCTTTTTATTTACATTCCTTTACCACTTACTGGCAAGTAACCTCCAACTTATTCTGATACTAATTAAAAGGTTAGTAAAGTGCCAGTAATACGAATAACCAAATCATTCAAGCCAGCCCTCACCAATATGCATACCTTTTGCTATTTTTCCGGAGATTGCTGTAAAAGGTATGAATGAGTACCGGTACTCTTGTTCTAAAGTGTGTATTTAGGTGTACAACAGGCATATCTTATAAAGTAGTTGCTATAATAATATTTTAATAGCTAACTTATTACCTAATCTTTTCAGGGACAGAACCTAACATAACTTATGTATAAATCAAAATTCACCCATTTTATAATCAGAATGGTTTTGTACAGTACAGGTACGGTAACAAAGTACCGTACTAGGATCACAGCTAGGGACGCTGTGTCTCCCTAGGAACCAGGGATCAAAGCTTTCACATATTCAATATATTCAAATGTAACAAGGAACATTTTGTAATACTGTACTGTACTGTAATTTTATTTTTTATTTCTTTGCTAGACGCCATAATTCTTGTAAAGGGGTGGCCATGAACATTAGGCGTTTGTCACGAATTGCTAGGTCAAGTTGCCCGGGCTTGACATCTACCAATAACATTTTGACTGAGCGGGTTTGACCTCCCGACCCTTTGATCAGCAGCTGACGGTTTACTGACTATGTCACGGCTCATGACTGTAATGTACACTAGTTTCACATACTTTATCGGCCTATGTGCAAGTTTGAATACATAGCACTGTACTAGGTTTTGTTCTAGAATAGATGAGCATGCTTATATAGCTGTTCTAAGTATTGTAGTCATATTAACAATTAGCCATAACAATATCTTAAGCCACTTTGTATTTTTAGATGTAGCCTAATTTTATTATAAAGGTTCTTTTGATTATTTTCTGATATATAATATTAATAATAGTATTAATAATATTAATAAAAATAGAATATTATTTTTTGTTATAAGACATTTTCTTGTAGTGCTTATCTTTGTATTACAGTAGGCCTATGTAGTATTGTTATTATACCTTGTAATATCTGCTGTATTAACACCCCCACTGTGTATTAGTCACTTTTATGGACTTTGTGGAAGGCCAGAGAGGGAGAGGTGCACCGAAGGAGAGGTGGAAGGATGGAGAGAGGAAGTATATGGATGAAGGCGGTGCTGGTTGGGAGGAGGGGTGTTGACTGACTGGGGACAGAGGTGCATGGGGACGGTTCGTTCGTGGCCACCCCTTTGGGGATCATGGCGTCAGGCAATAGATAGATAGATAGATGGGCTTTGTATCTATCTATCTATCTATTTATCTATTGCCGGACGCCGTGATCCCTGAAGGGGTGGCCACGAATCAACTCTGTCATAGGCCTTCTCAAAGTCCATAAAGGCAGCATAGAACTTATGTCCCTTCTCCAGATATTTCTCCACAACACATTTCCAGGCAAAAATCTGATCTACACATCCTCTTCCCTTCCTAAACCCGCCCTGCTCGTCACCTATCCATTTCTCCGTTCTCGCTTTCACTCTCTCATTACCCTACTGTACACCTTCCCTACTACGCTTAGAAGACATATTCCCCAGTGGTTACCACACACTCCTCTTTCCCCTTACAAGGGGACTATTATTCCTGTCTTCCAGTCATCAGGTACACTCCCTTTCTCCCATACTAGTTTACATATTTTCCATACCCATTCAATCACTATCTCACCACCATACCTCAGCTTTTCCCCTTTGTATCTGCACTACGATAATACTTAAGTGACTCTTTGTACTACGGTAGGCCTTTGTAGTATTATTATTATACCTTGTAATATCTTCTGTATTAACCCCCACTGCATATTTATTGTTATGTACTTTGCACCTGCATTATATGAATATTTAGGCATGCGTATTACATTTTATGTGCCGGTAATACAGTACTTGAAAAGTGTATTCAGTATCTATATTTTCTAATATAGTTGCATGCTTAATGTCTATCTATCTATCTATATACTCAGGCCCAATCCCCACTAATGTACACTTAATGCCTGTAATACACTAATGCCTAATGTACACTTAATAAAATATATTTTGTGTAGTTTAATGATAATTCATATGAAATTGATTATTTTATTTAGCAATTTATGCAGTACCGTTACTTGTAGTTAATAACTAGATCTATTTTACCATAATTCTATTGTATTTTTAATTGATAAGTTCCTTCTCTACTTCGCTACAGTACATGCAGGTACTGTATATGAAAATTTGAGCTGACAAAATGGTAAGATTAATACCAGGTGTGGATAGCCTTTTATTATGACAATGTTTCACTGTACAGTATGTATGTATGTATATACTCTGGCACATACCCCATTGCTGGGGGTGGCCGACACGAGACAGAGCCCGAACAGAAACCACATTTAAAGTTCCTATTCTCAGGGTCCGGGGCCACTTTTGTGTTCCCTCGCCCCTTGCTCTGTCTCATCGAGTAGGAGAATTATACAAGGGGAGGAGGATTCCTAGCCCCCTGTATAGTGAGACATTGTCCTGATAAAGGCCCCTCCTAACATGGTGTTTATCTTTCTGTAGTTTATTCTGTACTTTAGTATGCTGTAGTGATGATAGGGTGGGTAGATAGGGGGTGAAGTTAACCCTTTCAGACATGGGGGGTTGCTGCTTAGTATTCAAAATAGAATGATCTTAATCTCATAATTACCTATCTAAATTTAGTTTTCTGCCCACAACTCGCTCAAAGACAACTGCAGAGGTTGAAACAATTAAACTAAAGCTATATAAACACCCCTGATGGTCACACAGATTTAAAGTATCCCTGATATACGCGATCACGTCCAAACTGCCTGAAAGAGTTAATAGTAAATAAGTCCCCAGTTCGATGTAAGTATAGAACCATCCCAAATGCTTGCATGAAATTGGCGACTTGGGGACCCGGGGCTGTTCGGCCAGGCAGCCTAAGGAACGACAACAACAACCACCCCAAATATCCCAAAGCAGTCATTCCAGAGGTTGGATTTGGCACACTGATAAGGGGAGTAAGGCGTCCTGCAATAGATATAGATAGATAGATGTCCCGCAGTTACCATGAGGCTGAAATGGACCAAATAGACAGATATATATCATCCCCTTTATAGTCTCCTCTTACGACACACAGTAGACACGTGGGGCATATTCTTATTTTTACTCTACCACATGGGTAGAGGCTCCCCCTATAGTCTATTCGCTGTAAGTAGGCGAAAAATCATGACCTCTATCCTCTGTAACTCAAAAAGTGCTAGAGCAAATTGGTTATAAATTTGCACATCTACTGTATACCTTGACTGACTCTTCCCAAATGGTACGGTAGAAATATTAGCTTGATTACTCTAGTCATGTTTGAGTTACAGAGGTTAGAGGTCATGATTTCTCGCCTACTTACAGCGAATAGACTATAGACCCCCTGCGGGGATACTGTTTTCTTTTATTTATAGAGGGTGTAGGACATTGATTAATTGTTTTCTTATGTAGATATACAGTAAAATAGTTGCATTTCTTTCTTATCCATTATATCGCCAGAGATGTAGGCATACAGATTATAGATAGTGCCAACGAAATTGACAACAATTTTGATCCCTGACCTCTTCGTAACTCAAAAGGTCCTGGAGCAAACTGACTGTAAATATCCACACCTATTACCTGATGGACTCTTCCCAAATGATAGAAATGTCAGCCAGATTGCTTTCATTTGTTATGAGTTACCGGTATAAGAAGTTAAAGGGTCAAGATTATTGTCAAGTTCGTTGGCACTACCTATAGTGTTTTTTATTCTCATATAGGATTTATTGTGCTGCATGTTTATTTAAACCGTGTTAGACTAATTTTCCGTACTTTCTCTCTTGTAGAATTAATTATGCCTCTTTCTGTATAATTTCATAACACTTTTCTGGCCTGGTTGCTGGTACCGTAGTGCCAGACCATGACCTGAGGCGCAGCGAAGGTGAGGAGATAGCCAGCCTGGTTAACTGGAACCGCCCCAACAGACGAGCCTACGGTCTGTCAACCACACTGTACGAGAGACACCCCATCACAAGCGAACGGGCAGGTGAGGACTATTCTCTCTCTCGACCGTATTACTAGACAAACCCCAATGCAGGTCTCCCTCAATTTAGGATTGGGTTACGTTCCTGAAAACCCGATCTTAAATAGAAAAATCATAGCAAACCCTTAAATTAATGGGGTAAATGGGGATGTGTTCTCGGACCAGCCAAAACCCAAACCCCAAACACCCAAAAACCTATAATAATATCATAAATCGGGACATCGGATAGTGAGGGAGACCTGTATTATTGTGATTATTACTATATTTTGCTGAATTCCTAGCCAGGTAAGGGGAAAGGGTCCCTGTTTTGTTTTGTCTATTTTGCAAGTTCCCTGCCGTTAGGGAGCCACCTTGTCGTGGTGGCGGGGCTTGAAGCGTGGCCGGTGGCCTCTGTTCCTCGGGGGGGCCACAGCCCTTCTTAGGATTGGGGTCCCGCCGGCCTCGTGGGCTAAGGCCTCCCTCCTTGTTGGTTTCCAGAGGCCTGCGAGGTACCTCTTTTCTGTCTTTTTCCCCCCCTCTACCTTTTTCCTTTTCTTTACTTCACCTTCTTCTATCGTTGCTGGCTAGACTATTCTTTATGCTTTGGTGGAGGGTGGATGTGGACGGCGTTCCCTTCCACCCGTAGAACTGTAGTACCTGACGTGCCCGCACGAGGGGAATCTTTTATCGTCAAATCTCGCCCTCTGTGCTGGACCCGATACTGACGAGTTGACCGCCCATTAGGCACAGGGGGTCGGGGTGTATATCCGGGTTTGACTCCTGGGGCATGTACCTTGTCCTCTAATTTGTGGCTCCGTGGTGGGTGTGGAGCTTCTCCCGGATGAACCATGTTATCTTCGTCTTATGGAGCCTTCTTCTGGATCTTCGATCACCGGCGCTGGCGATGATCTGGCTGATGTGTTAGTCTCTCCTTCCTTGCCCGTCCTCTCCTCGGTTGGTGGTAGATCTTTGCCTACCACTATACCGGGTTTTTTTTTTTTTTTTTTTTTTTTTTTTTTTTTTTTTTTTTCTTCTATATTCCAACTTACTTCCTCGCGGGCATAGGCTGAGAGCCTTAACATTCACCGCTTTACAATGAACAGTGAAGCCTGTGAGGTCTTGTTCCAGTCTAGGGAGTGAGACATGTGAAGCACGTAGAGCACAACGAGCACCTGCCATCTTGCCTTCACATGAGGCACGGTGCTCACTCATGGCCCGAAATGACCCCATCTCTGAAGCCACCTCGTTCCCGTGCTTCACTGTCTCACCCCCCCCTACACTCGGACTCTCACACTTACACACACACAACGCCACCTGTTGAGCATATAACTCACCAGGCATTGCACCCCTATAGCATATTTTGAATATGGGAATATTCATACAGTGCTATTTAATCAGGGAACAAAGAGGGTATTTTATTGACGTTTCGGTGGGCTTGTGGTAATGCACTGATACTAGGTACAGCACAAATTCCATCCCAATTTTTTTTTTTTTTTTTTTTCTATGTGATTGAGGGAGGCAAAAGGCATAACTGCCTATAGCGAGTGCCTCCCCCATAGTTGAAAGAGTGACAGGGCCAAAATCAAGGGACGTTCGAGCCAAAATGCCTGGACACACGGAGTTTGAAGCAATTTAAGTCATAGGAAGAGGGAAAGACTGATTCTGGGAGAGAGTTCCAGAGCTCAGATGTTGAGTAGAAGAAAGTTTGAGAGTAACGTTTCACTCTTGGATTGGAGAGTTGCACAGAGTAGGGGTGGGATTGAGTTGCAAGACGGGTACCACGTGCCCTACGTAAAGGAGGTGGTATGCACTGGGATAGCTCTGAGGAACACTGATTATTTATAGTAGCGATAGAATAGCGAGAGAGATGCAACATTGCGGCGGAGAGAGAGAGATTGCAGAGAGTTGGTGAGTGGACGGGAGTTAATGATACGAAAGGCCTTCCTTTCAACTTTGTCTAGGAGCGGTGTGAGAGGAACCTCCCCACACATGTGAACAATACCAATACAAGGGCGCACTATGCCCCTGTACAGAGCAAGAAGCTGTGCAGGGGAAAAGAACCCCCTAAGGCGGTTGAGCACACCCAGCTTCTGGGAGGCTGCCTTAGCAAGACTGGTAATATGGTCCTTCCAAATGAGAGCAGAAGAAAAAGAGACACCAAGAATATTGAGAGAAGATGAAGGTTGTTTTTGTATTGTTGAAGAATAAGGGATAGTCCGCTGGGAGATCCTGACGGGTAGATAGATGGAGAAATTGGGTTTTGGAAGCATTAAAGTTAACAAGGTTTTCTCTGCCCCAATTGGAAATAGTATTTAGATCAGAATTTAAGAGTTCTATGGCTTCATTACGTTTGTCGTTGAGGGATTGCTGGCTGGGGCGTTCTGAAAAAGTAATGGAGTAGTGTAAGGTTGAGTCGTCTGCGTATGAATGGATGGGAATTAAGGTACAGTTAAGGAGATCATTTATAAAAATTAGAAAGAGAATAGGAGATAGGACAGAGCCCTGAGGAACACCGGAGTTTATAGGGTGAGGAAGTGAACAATGGCCGTCCACAACCGCAGCTATGGAACGGCCGGAAAGGAAATTAGAGACAAAGGCACAGATGGAGGGATAGAAACCGAAGGAGGGTAGTTTAGAAATTAAAGATTTATGCCAGACTCTATCGAAGGCTTTCGATATGTCTAGTGCAATAGAAAAAGTCTCACCGAAGTCCCGAAAGGGACTTCGGGAAAAGTCGGGATATATGGGAAATATCTTCCCATTGATACATCGGGATTTGAACCCGGGACCCTTGGATTACTAGGCCAGTGGCAAGACCACTCCACCACACCTCCCCTACCGACCCATGCACTGTCTGTGACCGTCCATTCGACCTCTGCTCCTCATACAGTTCCGAGCCTAGTCGTGTCGAGTTCTCTTGGCACGTCTATCTCCTCTACGTTCGCTTCCTCCCTAGCCGCTCACTCAGTTCCTGCCCCTTTGTCCTCTTCCGTGTCCCACTCCGTTCTACCTGATCGGCCCTCTTCCATTCGTCCGTTCGCTCTCTCCTCTGCTTCCTCTTCCACTCTTCTTCCCTCGTCCTCCTCCCCTTCCTCGGTTTCTTCCCCTTCCTCTCGTGTAGTAACTTTCGAACCGTATCTCCCACCCGTTCCACATTCTTCTTCTTTTCCTTCTCCTCCCGTTACTTCCGCTCCTCGCCCTCGTTCTTTTGTTCTCCCTTTATCCTCACTCTTTGCCCCTGCTGACTTTATTAAGTTCTTCTCAGTCTCCGCCTCAGCTCCTCTCGCCGGAGATGACCTCCTGTTCCACCTGCGTCTCCTTCAGCAGGTGGGCAGGGATGTCACCTTCCACTCCCGCCATGATGACTCCCGTCTCGTTACGGTCCAGAACGAACGTCAGGCTGCTGCTATGTCAACCATTGTCGACTTCTCCGGAACTTCCATCCCAGTCCTTAAAGACCAAAGACTGAACTCTCGTACGGGTACCGTCCTGATCCCTCCTTCCATCCGTCTCGGTGGTCGGCAGTTCGCAGACTGTGCCGACCTTATTAAGTCTATTGTTGTTGCTCAAGACCATGTTGTGGTTAGTCTTGTCTGCTACACCATCCCACCTCGCACCAATCGCCGCCATCCCGCCAATATTGCCAAAATCACGTTCGATGGTCGGTCTCTCCCTTCTCACGTTATTGTCGGTGGTACTCGCCTGCCCGTCACTGAGTCCCTACCTCGTCCTCAGCAGTGTCGCGGTTGCTGGCGCTTTGGGCATCCTGTTAAGTACTGTCGCTCTTCCGCTCCCGACTGCCCTAGGTGCCCACGCTGTGCACAATCTGGCCATCTCGTCGGTGACTGCCGGTCTCCGATACGATGCTGCCTAAACTGTCAGGGCTCCCATTCTGCTGATTCCCGAGATTGTCCCGTTTTCAAATTCGAGTCTGAAGTTACGATCCTTAAGACATTGCACGGCCTTACTCATTCTACGGCTCGTCAGGCAGCTCGCCGCCTGGGCTTCTCCCCTCATCCGTTTTCAACTGTTCTATCTCCCCCTCCCGTCTCCTCCACTTCTTCCGCTCCCCCCCCCCCGTTACGCCTCCATCATCCTCGTCCTCCTCTCCCTCTACTTCTCCGGTTCCGTCGTCTGTCCCTTCTTCTCATCCTTCAGTTTTTTCTGTCTCCCCCATCCCCTTGGCTGTTTCATCGTGTTCTCTCCCTTTATCTAACTCTTTTTCTGTTCTTACCTCTTCTACTCCTACTTCCGCCCCCCCTCCTTCCACTACTCTTCCTCGCTCCACTTCTTCCGGTTTGTCTCAACGCCCCATCCGCCAGCGTTCTCGTCCGACGACGCCTCCTCGTTCTCTTCCTCCGTCCTCGTCTCGTAGTTCCAAGATTCCCTCCCGGCTTCCTGCCTCCTCTACCAAACTAGTTTCGAAACATTTGCCCCGTTCCTCCCTTTCTTCCTCTCCTGCCTCCTCTTCTAAACGCAGGGACCGCCTCCACAGTGTGCGGAGCCCGAGTCCCAGTGGGAAGAAGAAAAAGCTCCTTCCTTCCCCCCCCCCTTCTCCTCTTTCTTCGTCCTGTGTCCAACCCCCCGATTCCTTAGACTTATCCTTTGAATCTTTGCCCAAGATTGAGGAGTATATTCTTTCTTCTCATCCGCCGCCTATTTCCGTTTCTGCCGACGTTAATCCCATCCCTTCTACGCTCCCCCCTACCCCTCTCCCGCCTTCCCCTACCACTCTCCCTCCCTCCTCTGGCCTTCCCCCTCCCGGGCCTCTCCTTCCCGTTCCTCATCCTCCCGACCCTCATCCTCCCGACCCTCATCCTCCCGTCCTTCCCCCTCCCTCCTCTCCCCTTCCTCCCTCTCCCTCTAGCCCTCCTATCTCTTCTTCTCCTTCCCTATTAAGCCTCCCTATGCCACCTGGTTATCAATCTTCTTTCCCTCCTTGTTCTTCCTCGTCCCCCATTCCTTCCATTATTACTCACCGTTAACCTCATCAGTCTTTTCTTCGTTGTCCATAAGTCTGTGTGTTCTTATTTTTCTTGTTCTTTGTCCCTCTTTCTTTCCTCTTGTATGTATGCGTCTTTCCCGCTGTTTGCTGTATTTTGTGTGTCTGTGTTGTCTATAGTGTATCTGTTTTCTTCCTACTTGTGTGTTACTTTCGTTGATATTTTTTCTCTTTTTTGTCCTTTCTTTGTTTTCTTCGATTTTTCCGTTCCTTTCTTCTCTTTTTGTTTTTTTCTTTTTCCTCCCTTGTTCCTCTTTAGTTCGGCGTGTTTTTGTTCCGCCTCTCTGATACTGTATGTGTTTGTCTATCTATCTATCTATTGCCTGACACCGTGATCCCCAAAGGGGTGGCCACGAATGAACCGCCCCCATGCACCTCTGTCCCCAGTCAGTCGACGCCCCTCCCCCCAACCAGCACCGCCCTCGTTCATGTACTTCCTCACTCCATCCTTCCACCTCATATTCGGTCTACCTCTCCCTCTCTGTCCCTCCACCTCGCTCTCGTACACCCTCTTAGTCATTCTCTCGCTTTCCATACGTTCCATATGGCCGAACCATCTCAAGTTGTTCCTTTTCACACTTTTGTGTTTGTATATATCGTTTTTATTCTCTCTTTTACAGCTTATTTTCTCGTACTTTCTTTTTAGTGTTTTTAGTATGTCCATTTTGCAATGGAACCTTCGCAGTTTTTCTCCCTTCAGAGAGACGATTTGCGTTTTTTACTCTCTTCCCATTCCCCTAAGGTTGTCTGTCTCCAGGAAACTCGTCTTCTTTCTCCTCCGATTCCTGTTCCCGGCTACCGTTTTATCAGTTCTCCTCATTCTCTTTCCGCCACTTGTATTCTCCTTCACCACTCTGTTCCTTATGAAGAGTTTTCCTGCCCTACTTCCCTCCCTTGCACCTTTGTTAGGGTTTTTCTTGGTCGATGGATTACGGTTGTTTCTCTTTATTTCTCTCCTGTTCCCGTCGATTTTGGCTCTTTTACCATGTTTTTAGCTCGGCTGCCTCCTCCGTTTTTATTGCTTGGTGATTATAATTGTAGGCACACCCTGTGGGGTGATTCTGTCATTACCTCACGTGGTCGTGCATTAGAGTCTTTCATTACTAGTAATGACCTCTTTCTCCTTAATACTGGTTCCCTGACTCATTTTGATGCTAGAACACGTTCTTTTTCTTGTCTTGATCTTTCTTTGTGTTCCCCTTCCCTGTCTCTTCTTTTTCATTGGTCTGTTTTGGAGGATTCTCTCTATAGCGACCATTTCCCTGTTCTGCTCTCTACCTCCTATTCTCCTGTCCCTGGTCCTCCTCGTTGGTGCTTCCAGCGTGCGGACTGGTCTACTTTTGCTTCACTATCCATCCCTTCCTTACCTCCATCTGATTTTTCATCTGTACATGATTTCCTAGCCTTTTTTCTAGTCACAGTTTTGAGTGCTGCCTTAGTCTCTATTCCTCGGACTTCCCGTCCTTTTACGTCTAAATGTGTTCCTTGGTGGTCCCCGAACTGCTCCAAGGCTCTCCGCGTCAAACGGGCTTCTTGGAAGAGCTTTCGTCGTAAACGTTTTACTCCCGCTCATGATCGTTCTTTTATACTTTTTCGTCAGGCGTCTGCCTTCCTCCGTCGCACAGTCAGGTCTGCTAAACGTCAGAGTTGGGTGTCCTATGTTTCCTCCATTACGTCCTTTACTCCTGTTCAGTCCGTCTGGAAGCGCATTCGCAAGATTTCGGGCAAGCGTTTACCTCCTCATTCTCCTGTGCTTCATGTTGATGGGGAGTCTGTTGCTGACTCGGAGGCAGTCGCCGATCGTTTGGGTCTTTACCATAGCTCGGTCAGTAGTGGCTCTCATCTCCCCCCGGAATTTCATTCACTTAAAGCCGTCGCAGAGACTTCTCCAGTTGTTTTCACTCTGTCTTCGGCAGAGTCGTACAACGCCCCGTTTTCTTCCTGTGAGTTGCTCTCCACTCTTCGTGCCTGTAAGGCTACTTCTGAGGGTCTTGATGGCGTCCATAATTTAATGCTTAAGCATCTTTCCACTGAGGCTTTGGTATTTTTATTGGCTATTTTTAATAAGGTGTGGTCGTCTGGTGTTTTCCCTCCTGCATGGAGTTCTGCTCTTACTATTCCTTTTCTTAAGCCTGGAAAGTCGGGTTTCTCGCCCCAAGACTATCGCCCTATTGTCTTGACGAGTTGTTTATGCAAGCTGTTTGAACGGATGGTTAATGTCCTCCTGGTGTGGCTTCTCGAGTCACGTCAGCTTTTTTCTTCGACCCAGTTTGGTTTTCGGCGTGCTCGGTCCGCTATCGACCCTTTACTTATTTTGGAGACCTACGTTCGGTCTGCTTTTGCTCGCCATGAGTCAGTTCTTGCTGTTTTCTTCGATCTCGAGAAGACGTACGACTCCGCGTGGAAACATCATATTTTATGCCAACTCCGTTCTTTTCATGTCCGTGGTAATATGGGCGTCTTTATCCGTAATTTCCTTTCTTCTCGTTCTTTTCGTGTCCGGGTGAATTCCTCGTTTTCTCGGTTATTCCCTCAGATAGAAGGTATACCTCAGGGTTCCGTTTTAAGTACTATCCTCTTTCTCATAGCCATTAATGGCATTATCTCTTCCCTTCCGGCTACGGTCAGGTCCTCCTTATACTGTATGTCGACGACTTTGCGATCTATGCGGCTGGTTCGGATATTGTTGCGTTACGCTCCCTTATCCAATCAGCGATTGTGGCTGCCTCGTCATGGGCCACTGCTCACGGGTTTCGTTTTTCTACGACTAAATCTTGTGCTATGTCTTTCACTCGTCGCCACGTTATCCCACGTCCTTCCCTTGAACTGTATGGTTCCGTTTTACCTTATCGCTCTTCGACTACCTTCTTGGGTCTTGTCTTTGATTCCCGTCTTAACTGGGCAGCTCATGTTTTCTCTGTTAAGGTTGCTGCTTTGCACCGTCTTCGTCTCCTCCAGACCCTGTCCCACCTCACTTGGGGTGCGGACCGTGCTCTCCTTCGCCTTCACGTTGCCCTTGTTCTTTCTAAACTCGATTATGGATGTCAGGTTTACTCATCAGCCTCCGACGCAGTCCTCCATAAACTTGACTCTGTTCACCATTTCGGTTTACGTCTTGCCTTGGGTGCTTTTCGCTCTTCTCCTGTTGAAAGCCTCTATGCTGAATCCGGCGTCCCTTCTTTGTACCGACGTCGGGCCCTTCTCTCTCTCCGGTACTACGCCCGGTCGCTTCAGTTTCCTTCCTTGCAGACCTCTCTTCTTCCTACTGTTCCTGTTCCGTCTCATTCTCGCCTTCGACCCCCTTTCCTTTCTCGTATGGATTCCTTACTTTCTCATTCTTCGTTTTCCCCCTTCCATGTTCTTCCGCTCCGGCTCAGTAAGTGTCCACCTTGGCTCCTTCCTCGTATTTCCTTGTGTCCCTCTATTTTTCCTTGTTCTAAGTCCTCTACCCCGCCCTCAGTTCTTTTTTCTCGTTTCCTTGTACACCTTATACAGCATTCTTCTTCTACCCCGGTTTACACTGATGGCTCCCGTTCGTCTTCTGGCGTCGGGTTTGCCATCCTTTTTCCTTCTCGTTCTTATCAGTATTCTCTCCCTTCTCCAGCTGGTGTTCTGACTGCCGAACTTTACGCTATCTTCTTTGCCGTCCGACTCATGTGCTTCTTTCCTTCTTCCTCCTTTACTCTTTTTTCTGACTCTTACAGTGCCCTTCTTCTCTTGCAGTAATAATAATAATAATAATAATATTTATTTAATTAGCAATTTACAGAGTTGGTACCACATAGTATGTTATAAATATGACATGTACCAGCCTTGCATAATTCCAACTAAGGATAGCCCAATAAGGCCGTTAGGCGTATTTCCATTGGGGTCCTTGTGGGATTAGGTTAGCTGGGGAAATGGGGAGGATAAAGAAATAGATACTTTAGAGAAAGTATTTCTAGGGGGTTATTTTAAGATACCTTACATCCTATAGTAAATATCAGTAATCCGTAATCAGTAATCATTTCAGTTTGGTTTGTCTATCTCTTATGTCGTATTTAGTAGTAGACATAAGCTTGGTGCTCCCTTCTCGCAGCTGTCCTGTTCAGGTGTTCCTTCAGGCTACGTCTGAAGGAATACAGTGTTCTCTTTTCACGGACTGACTGGGGTATGTCGTTCCAGTCTTTGATGGCAGTGAAGAAGAATGTTTGCTTACCCTGTCCTTGAATTTTCGGGACCTTAAAATTAAACATCATGTTTCTTGTATTATGTCCACTCCTCTCATTTGCTTTAACAAAATCATTCTTTAGATACTCTGGAGCTCTGTCATAGAAAATTTTGAAGGCATTAGTGAGCCTGATTTGTTTGGCCCTGTCAGAGACATTGAGCATACCTAGTGACTGAAGTTGTTCCTGGCCAACATGTGATCTGGGTCCTAGGTTCAGCATGAACCTAACCATTTTATTTTGAGTGACCTGAAGTTTGTGCTGTGCTGATTTAGATGATGCAGAGTACGAGGATGACACAGAATAGTCAAAATGACATTGAACAAGCGCTTGGCAGAGGGTCTTTTTGGTCGCCGCGGGCAAGCATCCCACCTGTCTATACAGGTATTTTATACGTGCTCTACACTTACTCAGGATAGATTCCAAAATTGTTTCACCTGACAAACTCGCGTCCAGTTTCAGTCCGAGATATTTAACTTGTGACACTGTTGTTATAGGAATATCATTACAGTTGACCGAGAAGCCCACAATGTCTTTCAGTTTGCGTTTTGTTCCACATAAGATGGCTTCCGTCTTACCCAGGTGAAGAGATAGTCTATTGTCCACTAGCCATTCACTACATGATGCTAGTTCTTTGGAAAGTGAAGCGGCAATACTTATTGGGTCTTTTCCTGAAACCAGAAGCACGCTGTCGTCTGCATACAGTAATAATTTACATGAGACGCTCAGTTCCATGTCGTTCACATAACAGAGAAAGAGTAAGGGACCAAGGATGCTTCCCTGCGGGACCCCACAGTTAATTGGCATAGGATCAGATATATTATCATCAATTTTGACTCTTTGGGTTCTACCACTAAGATAAGATTTAAACCAGTTCACAGACCCTATGCCCATTGCTTGTAGTTTATTACATAGGATATCATGGTCTACTGTGTCAAACGCTTTTTGTAGATCAAGAAGAACCATACCGGTGTAGTTACCTTTAGACATTTCTTTACGAATGTGATCCGTTAAGTGGATGAGACAGGAGTCTGTCGAGTACATGCATCTGAAACCTGATTGAAACTTATAGAATAGATAATTTTGTTTGAGGTAGTGTTCAATTTGGGTGTATACCGCTCTTTCAAGGATTTTAGATACAATACATAATATGCTAACTGGTCTGTAGTTGCCAACTTCTAGTTTATTTCCTTTCTTGAATAGAGGGGTTACAATAGCTTCCTTCAGTTCAGCAGGTACTGTGTTGGTGTTAATTGACAAGTTGATGATGTGGGTTAGGGGGCCTGCTATACCAATGGCTCCATCTCGTAGAAATTTGGCAGGAATTTTGTCTGGTCCTGTGCTCTTATGTACATTTAGGTTAGACAGCTCGTCAAAAGTGTATTTTGGTGTAACATTTTGCAATCTAAATGTGTTCGGGTGTATGTCTTTATCTCTGTAGAAATTACGAAAGGTGGCCGTTGTTGTCGTGTATTTATTGAGAGGTTGAGGTAGGTTCTGTGCAAGTGTGTTTGCTATGGAAGTGAAGAAGGAGTTGAAGTAGGTTGAAATTTGTCGTTTATCGTGGAAAACCTGATCATTAATGGTGAGAGCAATATTAGTGTTAGACGAATCCCTTTTCTTGTTGCTGTAGCCTGTTGTTTTTAGGTGCCTCCATAGTTTCTTTGGGTTATTCTGATATTCCTCTGCCTTATTGTGAAAATAATTATTTTTCGCTGATTTAATTTTCCTACTTAGTTTATTCCTGGCCCTGTTGAACTCATGTTTCAGACCTTGATCCTGTCTATGTTTCGCTAGCCTTTTTAACAGATTGTCTCTGTGTTCCAGATGGTGTAGTATGTCATTGTTGATCCATGGGTCTGACCTTGCTTTAATTCGTATGTCTTTCAGAGGAGCTATTTCGTCTAGGATGTTTGTGATGATGGTTCTGAAGCCAACCCATGCGTCATTAACGTTTGTACTTCCAAACACTGGAGACCAGTCTGTATTCCATAAAATGTCCAGAAATGTTTCCTTATTGTAGTTTCTGAGTGACCTTGTTTTGATAACCTTGTGATTCTCTAGGGTAATTTTTGTGGTTTTCCGTGTGCAATATGTGACGAAGTGATCACTTATCCCAGTCTGTATAACCCCTGATTGGGATATTTTGTCCTCTCTGTTACAGTTTATGTGGTCTAATATTGTGGCAGTGTTCTCAGAGATACGTGTGGGGGTTGTGATATGAGTTGTTTGTGATTGTGCATTGTCAGTATATGCCTATATTCTCGTACAAGCCTATCATTTCGTTGTTTGTAACACAGGTTAAAATCCCCTAGTATGATGGATTCATTCCGAGGGTCTAGTGATGACAAAGTTCGTTCAAATTTGGTCAAGAATTGTGTGTCGGCTGGTGGCCTATAGCATAATCCAATTGTGATGGGTCTTGTCCTCGGCAGGTGTAGGTCGATCCACAGAGCTTCGTGATTTTCTACATGGAGGTCGGTCCTAGTTGTGTGTGTGAGGTTGTTTTTTACATACAGACATACTCCTCCCCCATGCCTATTGCGATCATTCCTAACCATATTGAAACCTTGAATGTTTATTTCACCATCGTTTATACTTGAATCCAGCCAGGTTTCTGTGATTGCAATTATTGAAGCTTTGGCCTTATTAGCTAACAAGTTTATTTCTGACAATTTATGGTACATTGATCTGGCATTAATGTGGATAAGATGGAGCCCTTTGTTGGTGAACACTCTGTATTCATCTTTGATTTTGAATGTGTCCTGGCTGGATTCTGAGTTGTTAATACTTGGATCATTTACATTAATATTCGGTAATGAATGCAAGGCACACTTATTGCAAAGGAATTCCCGTTCTTCACTGTTGGTCTTCTTAGAGATGCACTTCATGTGAGCTACATGTTTACACTTTACACAGTTTTGGATCTTCTGACGTCGTGTTATGAGTGATTCACAAATAAAACAAATGGTTTCGCGATGTTGCACAGCTGAGTTCCTACATTTAACACATTCAACTTCGTTTCTACTGTTAACGTAAGTACATCGGTTATGAACAATTTCATTACAACTGTTGCATTGTAAAAGTGAACTCCTATTGTTGAAACCAATATTACAGACTATACATAGTTTTTTCTTACTGTTTATCATACGACTGGAGGTGTGGTTTGGTCCGCGTCGATCAGCTGTTTGTGCGGGAGAGGGTAGGGGATACTCGCGGTCGGGCTGTGGTTGTTTGCTGTTGTTGTTGTTGTTTTCATTGTCCGTTGATGCTGCTTCCCTGTTGATGTATTTGCGAGTGCTACCTGTTTTTATTGTTGTTCTTGTTGCATGTTGTGCTACTTGGGTCGCCGATATCTGTGGTATTAATGGTAATGCTGTGGGTAATGTAGAGTTGGTGGAGTGGGTAATTGCTAATTCCCTGCATTTATCGCATTCCATTTATTTTCTGCTGTTAACATAAGTACATCGATCGTGTACTGTTTCATTACAAATACTACATTGTGATGTTGGACTCCTTTTGTTGAATCTAATATCGCACACTGTACATAGATTCTTTGTATTGTTCGTCGTACGTCTGGCGGTGTGGTGATCAGCTGTGCTGCTAGGGTGGGGACTGTCTGTGGCTATGTCTCCCCCTGTGACCCCTCCCTGCCCCACCTGTATTTGCTGTTTGATAATGTTGTCCTTATTCCTGTCTTTCCCTGCTGTCCATCCGTTGGTTCTTGCCATCCACGATTGGCTTGTCAGTCTCTCTGCTCGGAAAAAGGTTGTCCAATTTTGTTGGGTGCCTAGCCATGTTGGTGTCCGTGGAAATGAGCAGGTTGATGTTCTCGCTCGCGACGCTGCGCGGTCCGATCAACTTCTCTCTCTATTCCCGCCTCTGACTATTATCCAGCTATCTCTGCCTTCCACCTGTCTCGCTGGCAAACAATGTGGTCTTCTCTTTCCTCTAATAAGCTCCGCACTGTTAAGGCCTCCGTTTCTGCCTGGGCTGACCCCTCTCACCGTGTTCGCCGTTGGGAGACTGCGTTGGCCCGGCTTCGGCTAGGCCATACCAGACTTACCCACTCCTTCCTCATGTCCCGCTCGCCTCCACCTCTTTGCTCCCGGTGTGGTGTTCAGGTTTCTATTTCTCACATTTTCCTTGACTGTCCTCTCTTTTCTTCGGCCCGTCGCCGTTCTTTTCCCTTTCTATTTTCCCTTGGTCGTCATCCTTGTCTTGCCGATATCCTCTCAGAGTCCCCTTTCTTTTCCGTTGACCACGTAATGGCTTTCCTTTCCTCTCTCAGGCTCCTTAACGATATTTAACTTCCTTTCCTTCTAACTCTATCCGTTTCCTGCTTTAGTGCCATATGGCCTTTGTTGCCTGGTGCTAGAAATTTATTAATGTTATGTTATGTTATTTTGCAAGTTTTACATTATAATAAAATATATTCCCATGGTTCTTTGACTTACCAGGTAACCCAATTGGTCATGTGTTTGGTGTGGTGACTTGTGTAGGCAGTGGAGATCTTATATAACTGTCTTGATAGCGTAATGGTTAGTGTGCTGAATTTTGGTGTGAATATCCTAGGTTGGAATCCTTGGAGTACCACATATATTCATTAGTTTCATTGATTTCATTAGTTAGATTTATTCTTAAGTTAATTGGTGGCTTGGTGATAATGTGAATATTTCCATGGTTCTTTGATTTACCAGGTACCCCAATTGCTGATGCGTTTGGTGTGGTGGCGCGTGAAGACAGTGCCATCCTGGCGTTGGCGGATGGTAATATATGGTAAAGGATATAGAAGCAGTGGAGAAAGTGCAGAGGAGAGCTAGCAAGCTGGTACCAACGTTGAAGAACGCGGGCTATGAGCAGAGGTTGAGGACACTGGGACTTCCGACACTGGCATATAGGAGAAAGAGAGGGGATATGATAGAGACTTTTAAGATAGTGTCAGGAAAGTACGATGAGGATGTGTGTGAAGGTATCTTCTTGATGCGGGAGGGAACAAGAACGAGAGGACACTCTAAGAAAATTTACAAAGAAAGAAATAGGCTTGAGAAGGCGAAGAACTCATTTTGTGATAGAGTGGTAAATGAGTGGAACGCACTGCCCCAGTATGTAGTCGATTCCGAATCAATAAGGGAGTTTGAAAGTAATCTTGATAAAGCATGGGGAAGACAAGATTTGAAGTTTGATTATAAAACAAAAATACAGAATAGTAAAAATGTTGCGTCTGCTACCGCCGCCGCCAACACCGTGAACGACCGCAGCAGTGCAAGTACTGGTACTGAGCTGGATACACAGGCATAGTTTGCCTTTTTCCAGAGGATCTACTGTAAGAAACTGTAAGTGTGAACTGGGGAGAGAAGGCCAGTATTGCGGCTCTTAGTGCCATACACGGTTATCTGCACCACCTCAACGCCGCTCTATATTCCCCTGCGGCGGCTCCACCCGACACTACCAACGTACGGAAGTTTTGCTCTATTGTTCTGTGCTTGTTTTTAGTCCATGGGTCTATCTATCTATCTATCGCCTGACGTTGTGATCCGGGGTGGCCACGAACGAAACGCCCCCATGCACCTCTGTCCCCAGTCAATCGATGCCCCTCCTCCCAACCAGCACCTCCTTCATCCATATACTTCTTCACTCCATCCTTCCACCTCTCTTTCGGTTTATCTCTCCCTCTCTGTCCTTCCACCTCGCTCCCGATCCTGAAATTTTGTGAATTGGTACCATCAACATAAACTCCCAAAAGCAGCTGCTTAATTATATAAATGGATAATGTTACGACCGGGGCTCGTATAAAACAAGGGCTCTTAATCATTGGACTAGGAAAGCACACAGCCACAACGGTAACACTAGATCCAACCCCTGAACTTATAATGCCGGCGCACAAAAACACCTATACCCTCCAGAGTTAAATCTGCGATAACGGGGTATCCTATAACTCGGTATAAGTGCACTACTACTACAGGCTGATGATCTCTGATACAGCCTGATCACAACAACATACAATTACGGTAATAAGGTATACTAGGAAAAGATAGAGATCTTAATTAAATCACTGCAATGATTTAATGCAAACTAGAAGAATAAAGTTACTCTAAACAATAATGAACTGTCACTCCTATACTAAAGAAAGTGAACGAAAGTCCCAAAGCATCGAGCAGGAATCTTCTGAAGAAAGTCTGATGCTGGGGTAAGATGATCGTATCGGATTTTGAACTGTAGTATAAAGCAGGAACAGGATATGACAATTGTAAGGACATATAGGGTTAACTGGCACGGGAATAATAACTGCGCAATAGTAGGAACTCAAACAGCAAAAGAAGTACTTCCTCATCAACGAAACAGCCTACTAGGGTTGTGCAACTCAACAACAACCTACAGTAGACTAATAAATGCCGTGAATAATAATGCATATCTTACTTGAATCTTACTTGAAGTCGTCTAGAGGTCCCGTCCTCACAGTCGTGGTCCGCCACCGCTGCGTCCGTCCCGTGCGTCCCTTCGAAGGAGGTCCGTCTGGTCCGGTATAGAGTTTGAGGCCGCCCGGCAGTTAGCAGTGTATCCAGACACTGGTGGTTCATCTGGGAGGGTCTTTAGAAATTTGTCTAATAACCCTTTGAACCTGTCTACCGGGCAACCTACTATGTCTCGCACTTCCTTGGGCAGCGAGTTGAAATTTTTTGGTCCATTGTGGCCTAGGCTGGACGCGAGGAGGGATCTCACTCGTTCTGGTGCCTGTGTTGGGAGGGATCTCCTCTCACACTTCCTTCCAGTCCGACCATTTTGTTTTTCCTGGAGTTCATTACCAGTTGGATCTGGAACCAGCTTCTCCAGGATTTTCCACACATAAATTGCGCAGTACCTGTCTCGCCTTCTCTGCTGAGAGTACAGCCCTAGCTTCTTGAGCCGGTCCCAGTAGCTAAGGTCCTTCATCCCCCGAATGTTTCTAGTGAAGGACCTCTGGACGGACTCAAGATCTCGTATGTACCCCTTTTTGTGTGGCAACCATAGTTGACTACAGTAGTCAAGGAAGGGTTGTACCATAGACCTCCAGAGAGTTAGCATTGTTTCTTGTTCCCTGGAGTTGAACGTCCGTAGAATCCATCCGGCCATTCCCTTGGCTTTCTTGACAGCTGCAGAAATGTGGTGTTGAAATGTGGCATCGTCGGACAATTGCACACCTAGGCATCTCACATGTGGCTTGGGGGTGATGTCGTGGCCGCCTGCAGTGAGTAGTTTGGTGGTGTCCTTGAGGGTTTGTTTCGGGCCACATCGTAACGCTTCAAACTTTTCTTCGTTGAAGGTCATGTTGTTTTCATCTGCCCATTTGTAGATTTTGTCGAGGTTATCCTGGAGATTATGAATATCCTCTTCATTTCTTACGACACGACTTATGTTCGTATCGTCAGCAAAGGAAGAGATAACTGATTGACCAACTCCATCATCAATGTCCCCTATCAGTATAAGGAAGAGCAGAGGTCCTAATACTGATCCCTGGGGTACTCCACTAATGACGTGGGACTTTTCAGATGTGTGGCCCTTAACAGCAACAGTCTGCGTTCTTGCGGAGCCACACACCTATTTTGCCTTGGATGCCGAGTTTCTTAATCTTGTGAAGGAGGATGCCGTGATCCACCTTGTCGAATGCTTTAGCAAAGTCTAGATACATAACAAAAAGAGTTTATAATCTAAATCTGGTGTCTGCTAGGCGAATAAAGTCTAGCTGGGATGTAGTAGGCTAGGAAACAATGGCTGAGCAAGCGGCTCGTAGCCTAGCGAAGTCCTTAAGGCTGTGCGGCCAAATTACGTTAATTGACGGGGTGCTCTCTTGAGAGATCCAGATCGCTAGTATCTGGTTCTCTCCTGGCGACCCTCTCAAAGTCAAAGCAAACGAGTTAGCACAGTGTTGGGTGGCAGAGGCAAAAGCCCTCACTCGCAACACAGTGCTAAACTCACAAGGTACACAGTCAGAAAGACCACCTAGGCTTCCCACGTCTCCGTTGCGATTGTACAGGTTCAACAAAACCTAGTACACATGGAAATCACAACACCAGTAGCCTTATCCCAGTCTAGCATTAAATCCCCCAGCAGACCACCAAGATACAGGAAGGGAGACACCGTGAGTGTGTCGAACCTCTACAGACAAAATTGGTAAACCTTCCAAAATGCCTAACTAAACATGTGTTATCTGAGAGCTTCAGCATATAATACGATGGCCGATATATGAAATCGTGCAGAACCAAAGGGAAGTTATGATATTAAATAGAGTAGAAGAATGAGAGGTAAGAAGTTGAGAGAGAGAGAAAGTGCTCTATAGGTAGAAGTCGGGAGACAGGGGACATGTGAAGGGTATGCTAGTCAGGAAAGCTCTGAGGAAGGAACTCCTCGGGACCCCTCCAGGATCACACACAAAGGCATGGTGGTCAGCCAATCACAGGCTGCTACGTCACCAGGCAGCAGGGCTGCAGAAGGCGCCAGGAACCACCAGCCAATCAAGAGGCGCGAGATGGCACGCGCGCGAGCCTACAAAGCGAGGGGGGAGGCAGCACATGTATACGCACACACACACACTACCACCCCACTGCCTATATTATTCTCTCTCCTTAACTATATACAATGCATCCTATGTTCAACTCATGATATAAAATGCTTCCCGTTGTCACAGACGAAAATAAAGACCTCCACGGGACTGTCTGTAACAACACGAACACTATGAAAGAAAGAACAACATTGTAGACAGACTGTAGCCAAATACCTTGCCCCGGCGAGTGCTAGCGAGTGGCCAAGCGAGCGGCTGAGCCCACGTGGCGTTCTGCTGAGCTGCAGGCGTCACACCCCACCCAAGATATTAGACGCTCAACCATGAGCTCTATATCTGACAAGCAGAACCCCGATAAGACTCGCCACCCCTAACCACTTCGCAACAAAGAAGGCAAAGCTCAGTTCTTATAAACAAAAATTACAACCCCTCCCAACACAATAGCTCAATTCATACTGCTATGCTCCTAGAGCGAGCTTCTACTAGCCCAGCCATCTGAGAGAAGCACAGGTTCGACTCAGAACTTTAGCTATAACATACTTAAAAAATTTAACTATTAAAGAAAGAGTTTTTATAGAATTTTCATTTTTAATATGTTTTTGGTGGCTGCACTTACAGGGGCAAGCCAATTTTACTCCACTCTCAACACACACTGACTGAACGGCGAGGGTTCTCCTGCAACCAAACCCTCCCGTGACAAACAATCAGCCAAAACATTATCAGTGCCCTTAGCATGCCACACATCCAACTTGTGTTCCGGCAGCACAACAACACCTGGCACTGATAAACTGCCCAGTTCAACACAAGACTGGCACTTCTCTTCGCTCTTTCCGGCAACGGGGCCTGCCAATAACCTTTCACTAGTTCTACCTTCGTGATTAGCAATGCAGCCCCGATGCGGTCTATGGTATCGTCAACTCTAGGTAAGGGATAGGCGTCTGTCAGGGATATTGCACACACACTCTCGCAATCAACACACACACTGATCTTGCCACTTAACACAGGTTGTAAAGTTACAGGCAACGACCACTCATGACATTCCTTATCCCTCAGACCCTTGGGCAGTGGATAGGTGTCTGTCAGGGATAATGCACACACACTAATCTTGCCACTCAACTCAGGTTGCAAACTCACTGGCAACGACCACTCACAATATCCATTATCCCTCAGACCCTTTTTCCACATGTCGTCTAGCTCTGTTTTCACGACAGGCTTTTTAGCAGGATTTATACAGTAGGGAAATAAACTGAGCCTCGCACTGTCTCCAGCTTCCATGTCCGATTCTACCCCGTACATCAGGCCTGGAAAAGCAACAAACATGCGGATGCACTGCCACAGCCTAGTAAACAACTTATCTCGCAGAACAACAATCCTAGTGCCCTCCCACAACCCAGCCGAGACCGCAGCTTCTAACCTGTAGTCTCCCTCCTTCTCCACCTTCGTCCCTAGAACAGCCAGGTCATGAGAAGGACAATCAGTACCACCTGTGCAGTCACTCCCATAGTTCATTATTGCTAAGGCTTCCCCGCCGATACCGTACATGCGCACCCCTGCATTCCTTACGACTACATCTGCCTGCGCAGCATCACCACTTTTAGCGACATGGCCAGATACAGTCGGTCTATGGTAGGGCTGTTGCATCCGACTAGAGCAGCATTGGGAGGCTATGTGACGACTGGGCACTTCTATGCCACAGCCAACCTCACCAATCTGCTCAAAGTCCTCCTTTTGACCACCACCCTTGGCAGCCATGGGTCGACCTTGACCTGACAACCATGTCCAAGCCTCGTCACCCACCTTGAACCACCGAAACAACGAGGCTAACGGTCTCTCAACATTCATGTGACCTGCCCGCGGAACATCTTGCACCGCCTGAGTTGTGAGGCTCAGGTGCTCGGCACGACCAGTGGGGTATGAACCGAGCTGGTGCTGGAGCGCTGCACACTGCTGCTCAGGCAGGTGCTCTAGCGCTTCCACAGCCACCAGACTCGTGTCCCCCGCCCACTGCTCCGCCGAGACATGACAATCCCTACTCTCCTCCACCTGTGCCCTACTGCCCCCCCTCTCCTTCTCCACCTTGGCAGCTGCAGACCAACGCAGGGACAGTAGGCTGCTCAGGTGGTTGCCTCACAAACTCTTCCAACAGGTTCACACGACATGTTTCCCCGTTCTCGTGTTTGATCTCGACAGCACCATTACCACACTTCTGAACTTCCGGATCCTCCAACTGCAGTTTACAAATATCTGAGGGAATCAACCTGTCTAGATGCTTCCGAAGCAACCCAAGTCCTCCCCCAATATCAAACTGAGCAACCCTTTTTTCTCTCCGTGTGTAACGTTGCTGCCTCGGAGTCTCTTCCTGCCCTACCTCCTCACTAGCTGTGACAGGTCCTGGGGCTTCTCCAGACTCCAACAATGGTGCCAATACTGAGTTGCCAAGAAGAGCTGCTGGTACTAAACTCTTCAAACTGTTACCAACATTAGCCATCTTCTTCCAACCGTTCCTCCGTTGATCAGAAGACTGAGGAATAGGCTGTGACACTTTGGATGCAAGAGGTCTTGTAACAACGCACGCCATAGGTTGTACTTGACATTTCTCAACCCACTCCTGTTCCTCCCTACTCACGTCGGCCGGCTTCTCGGCAACGACTAAGGGTGAAACCTCAGAAGTAGGCACCGCAAAGTCGTTGCCGAGAAGGAGGTCGACGCCCCCAACAGGCAAGTTCTCCACAACACCCACATCCAACTCTCGTGTCACACCATCCACCTCCAGTTCCATCCTGACCAACGGGTATGACTTGACAGCATTGATACCCTGCACCACAACCACCCGTGCCGCGTTTATTGGTCTACCAGTAAAGTTCTTCATTAAAGTCTGAGAGGCACCCGTGTCTCGCAACAGCTCAACTCAATGCTTCTTACCAGCCCACTTCACGCAGCCATGCCCTCGATGGTCACAAAAGACATCGCGGACAGGGTTCGAGCCTTCCGGATTCTTCTCCACTGGCTGTGTACCAGCCTCTGACGTTATACCCCGGGCAAACTCAGACGACTTCGGGGACAGCCCAATGTTGCGAGCCAAAGACACAACTGCATTAGGTAGCTTGCTTGGACAGGCTCTTGCAAAATGCCCCTTCTCATGACAATGAAAACACTCTAACTCCCCCTTGGGCTTCCCTTGAGGTGGGGAAGGGCCCTGACCCTTCTTAAACGGGACGGTATTAGGTTTATGGTCAGACTTAGTATCGTTGCTCTTGTTGTAATGGTTATATGGTGTATCACTGGCTCGGGGGGGTGGAGTGTTGCGCCCCTTGTTACCTGCATCGTTCCGTTGTGCAGACCCGCACCCACGAATCAGTGACATCCGAAGGTCAGCCATCTCAGCTGCCTCCTGAAGAGTTCTTGGGTTTTTCTCTTTAAGATTCAACGTCAGATCGCTGCCCGTACACTTAAAAAATTGTTCTAGAAGCATCAGCTGTTTCAACTCCTCAAATGTCGATGCCTTCTCAGAACGCAGCCAGTTTCTAAATGCATCGGACAGATCCCGGGCATGCTCAAGAAAGGTGCACTCACGACCCTTCGTTACACCCCGGAACTTCAATCTGTACGTCTCTGGTTGTAACTCATATGCCCGCAGGACAGCCTCCTTCAATACCTCGTAATCGATGCACGACTCCAAGGGCAACGCATCATATGCCTTGAGTCCTTTGCCAACCAATCTAGAGGAAACAAGGGCTGCCCACTTAACCTCGGGCCATTGGTGCTCCCGGCACTTCTTCTCGAAACGCATAAAAAAATCAGTGACACCCGACTCATCAAATACAGGGACCAACTTGAGCAGCTGCGATAACGACTGATCAAGACCTCGATTCCCAGAACCGAGACGCTGCCCTGTCGACTTCACCCTAGACTTCTCAAGATCTATGTCCGCACAGTACTTCGCCTTTCTCTCCTCAGCCTCAGTCTCATATCTGGCCCTTCTCTCCTCAGCCTGAATCTTAGCCATCTCAAACTCCCGCTGCTGCTGCTCAGATTCCCGCTTCTGCTGCAGCTGCAACTTAGCCATCTCAAGCTGGAAGAGCATATCTGGAGTCAAACCTTGAGGAGGAGGAGATGCAACAATTGGAGACCCACCCTGTGACAAACCACGCTGCCAGTGACTATCGGCCTGCGGGAACGTACCCGGCTCCGGAGCCCGAGGGGGCGCCATGGTAGGAGTAGAGTGGAATGGGGGCTGGGCCGAAGGTGCCCCAGCTCCCGCTCCACCCGAAGCCCCACGCACCCCGCCAAGCACGCAGGCCACCAGGTCCATCTCTCGACATGCTGCTAATGCCCACATGCCCCATGACCGTGGCCAAACACTGGAGACCATACCGATCAATTCCCGACACCCGATCAGCAGTAATAGGTATCTCCAGAAACTTCCTTGCATCCTCCTCACTAGCTATAACTCTAATGTCATCTAACAAAGCCCGCTGCTGCACCTCAGTTTCTGTTCCCCGTACTGTGTCCTCACTGTACACTGATCCGTCGTCCGACATAGTGTCCACCGAAAATTCTCAACGTTTATAAAAAAAAAAGTACCTAAACTCTTATGCAGCACTATTCACTCAAAAATACAAGATGCTCGAAGACTCTTAAGTGTTATACTACTTGCCAAAAAAAAATCCACGTGTCCACTATATTCCTTTAAACAAAAACAAATGACCACAACACTCCTGCAATATTTCTCTAAGTTCACAAAATCCTAAGCAAGGTCGCCATTTGTTACGACCGGGGCTCGTATAAAACAAGGGCTCTTAATCATTGGACTAGGAAAGCACACAGCCACAACGGTAACACTAGATCCAACCCCTGAACTTATAATGCCGGCGCACAAAAACACCTATACCCTCCAGAGTTAAATCTGCGATAACGGGGTATCCTATAACTCAGTATAAGTGCACTACTACTACAGGCTGATGAGTTCTGATACAGCCTGATCACAACAACATACAATTACGGTAATAAGGTATACTAGGAAAAGATAGAGATCTTAATTAAATCACTGCAATGGAAAATGTGCAAACTAGCATGGGAGAAGGGCAGTGCACCCGATGACTGGAAGACTGGCATAATAGTCCCCCTATATAAGGGCAAAGGGGAAAGAGGAGTGTGTGGTAACCACCGAGGAATATGTCTTCTAAGCGTAGTAGGGAAGGTATACAGTAGGGTAGTGATTGAGAGAGTGAGAGTGAGAACGGAGAAATGGATAGGCGACGAGCAGGGAGGTTTTAGGAAGGGAAGAGGATGTGTAGATCAGATTTTTACCCTGAATTGTGTTGTGGAGAAGTATCTGGAGAAGAAACAAAAGGTGTATGTTGCCTTTATGGACTTGGAGAAGGCCTATGACAGAGTGGATAGAGAAGGTTTGTGGAAAGTACTTAGAATATACGGAGTAGAGGGCAAGTTGCTGAAAGCAGTGAAGAGCATGTATGAGGGTGCAAAGGCGGCAGTACGTGTGGAGAGTGAGCAGAGCGAGTTCTTTGACCTGAATGTTGGTTTGAAACAGGGGTGTGTGATGTCCCCGTGGTTGTTTACTGTATATATGGATGGAGTTATGAAAGAAATACTATCAAGAGCAGTGGATGTTGGTGTATCGCTGAAAAGGGAGGGAATTGAGTGGAAGCTACCTATACTGCTGTTTGCGGATGATACAGTTCTGATGAGTGATAATGAATGGGAGTTGCAGGGTCTGGTAAATGAGTTTGGAACAGTGTGCGAAAAACGGAATTTGAAGGTAAATACGGGGAAGAGCAAGGTTATGGTCTTCGAAAGGGGTGAAGTCACAGAGTGTGAGGTGAAGCTGAACGGTCAGGCTATGGAGATCGTCAACTCTTTTAAGTATCTGGGCAGTGTGTTGAGTAAAGATGGGACTATGGATGAAGAGGTGCGGGAGAGGGTACAACAGGGGAAGAGGGTTGTAGGAACGCTAAAAGCAGTAACAAGAAATAGGGTGGTCAGTATGGAAGTGAAGAAGTCCTTGCATGACAGTGTGGTAATCCCGACACTGACTTACGGAAGCGAAGCATGGACGTTGATTGAGAGACTCAGACCAAGAGTGAGAGCAGTGGAAATGAATTACTTAAGGAGTGCGTGCGGAGTTACATGGAGGGATAGACAGACTAATGAGGAAGTAAGAAGGAGGTGGTGTGGAGGTAGATGTGCTGGAAAGTGTGAAAAGGAGCAACTTGAGATGGTTCGGCCATATGGAACGTATGGAAAGCGAGAGAATGACTAAGAGGGTGTACGAGAGCGAGGTGGAGGGACAGAGGGGGAGAGGTAGACCGAACATGAGGTGGAAGGATGGAGTGAGGAACTACATGAACGAAGGCGGTGCTGGTTGGGGGGAGGGGCGTCGACTGACTGGGGACAGAGGTGCATGGGGGCGGTTCGTTCGTGGCCACCCCTTCGGGGATCGCGGCGTCAGGCAATAGATAGATAGATAGAATGATTTAATGCAAACTAGAAGAAGGTATATTTAAAGTTACTCTAAACAATAATGAACTGTCACTCCTATACTAAAGAAAGTGAACGAAAGTCCCAAAGCATCGAGCAGGAATCTTCTGAAGAAAGTCTGATGCTGGGGTAAGATGATCGTATCGGATTTTGAACTGTAGTATAAAGCAGGAACAGGATATGACAATTGTAAGGACATATAGGGTTAACTGGCACGGGAATAATAACTGCGCAATAGTAGGAACTCAAACAGCAAAAGAAGTACTTCCTCATCAACGAAACAGCCTACTAGGGTTGTGCAACTCAACAACAACCTAGACTAATAAATGCCGTGAATAATAATGCATACATAACAGAAGAGTTTATAATCTAAATCTGGTGTCTGCTAGGCGAATAAAGTCTAGCTGGGATGTAGTAGGCTAGGAAACAATGGCTGAGCAAGCGGCTCGTAGCCTAGCGAAGTCCTTAAGGCTGTGCGGCCAAATTACGTTAATTGACGGGGTGCTCTCTTGAGAGATCCAGATTGCTAGTATCTGGTTCTCTCCTGGCGACCCTCTCAAAGTCAAAGCAAACGAGTTAGCACAGTGTTGGGTGGCAGAGGCAAAAGCCCTCACTCGCAACACAGTGCTAAACTCACAAGGTACACAGTCAGAAAGACCACCTAGGCTTCCCACGTCTCCGTTGCGATTGTACAGGTTCAACAAAACCTAGTACACATGGAAATCACAACACCAGTAGCCTTATCCCAGTCTAGCATTAAATCCCCCAGCAGACCACCAAGATACAGGAAGGGAGACACCGTGAGTGTGTCGAACCTCTACAGACAAAATTGGTAAACCTTCCAAAATGCCTAACTAAACATGTGTTATCTGAGAGCTTCAGCATATAATACGATGGCCGATATATGAAATCGTGCAGAACCAAAGGGAAGTTATGATATTAAATAGAGTAGAAGAATGAGAGGTAAGAAGTTGAGAGAGAGAGAAAGTGCTCTATTGGTAGAAGTCGGGAGACAGGGGGGCAAGGGACATGTGAAGGGTATGCTAGTCAGGAAAGCTCTGAGGAAGGAACTCCTCGGGACCCCTCCAGGATCACACACAAAGGCATGGTGGTCAGCCAATCGCAGGCTGCTACGTCACCAGGCAGCAGGGCTGCAGAAGGCGCCAGGAACCACCAGCCAATCAAGAGGCGCGAGACGGCACGCGCGCGAGCCTACAAAGCGAGGGGGGAGGCAGCACATGTATACGCACACACACACTACCACCCCACTGCCTATATTATTCTCTCTCCTTAACTATATACAATGCATCCTATGTTCAACTCATGATATAAAATGCTTCCCGTTGTCACAGACGAAAATAAAGACCTCCACGGGACTGTCTGTAACAACACGAACACTATGAAAGAAAGAACAACATTGTAGACAGACTGTAGCCAAATACCTTGCCCCGGCGAGTGCTAGCGAGTGGCCAAGCGAGCGGCTGAGCCCACGTGGCGTTCTGCTGAGCTGCAGGCGTCACAATAATTAGTCATTGACAATGGACTCTTCCATAATTTAACCCCTTCTGTACCGGCGACGTCTTTTAAATATTATTCTAACTATATTTAGACAATTTTGTGCAGTTTAAGAAGGATTTGTGGTGGTAAAAATGGTTAAGTGAGATAGTTTGAAGGCTATTAATTGCTAGAGGCCCTATTTAAACTGAATAGAAGTGTCTAATAGTAGCCAGAATAAAGTTAAAAGGACGTCATGGTAATGAAGGAGTTAACCTGTCTTTTGGTGCCCCCTCATAGGACATCTTCGTGGCCTTGCTGAGATCCTTCCATGCGGCCCACAGCCTTATACTACAAGAGGACGGGGTTAAACACGAGGGAGAAGGGGGTCCAGAAAAAGAAGCACTACCCCTATAACTTGTCTTTTGGTGTCTTCACAGGATATGTTTGTGGCCTTGCTGAGATTCTTCCACACGGCCCACAGCTTTATTCTGCCGGAGGATGGGGCTAAACACGAGGGAGAAAAGGGTTCAGAAAACCAGCCTATCTCCCCTTAACCTGTCTTTTGGTGCCTAAAACTTATTTCCAAATAGCGATTTTGATAAGTTCTTTTGCCTTTATATTGTGTCGTCCCTGTTTTCGTTTTTTAGTTTGAAAGTTTTACATTTTAATAACCTGTCTTTTGTTCCCCCCTCACAGGATATCTTTGTGGCCTTGCTAAGATCCTTCCACGCGGCCCACAGCCTTATTCTACAGGGGGACGGGGCTAAGCACGAGGGAGAAAGGGGTCCAGAAAAAACAAGCACTACCCCTTTAACCTGTTCTTTGGTGTCCCCTCTCACAGGACATCTTTGTGGCCTTGCTGGGGCTAAACACGAGGGAGAAAAGGGTCCAGAAAAATAAGCACTGCCCCCTTAACCTGTCTTTTGGTGCCCCCTTACAGGATATCTTCGTGGCCTTGCTGAGACTAAACACGAGGTAGAAAAGGGTCCTATCTCCCCTTTAACCTGTCTTTTGTTTACCCCTCACAGTATATCTTTGTGGCCTTGCTGAGATCCTTCCATGCGGCCCACAGCCTTATACTACAGGAGGACGGGATGTTGACTACCCTGACCGCCGCCGTAGTTGTTCCACTGGCCGCCAGGGACCAGTTTGTTGTCTGTGTCTGTAACGTGGGAGACTCACTGGCTTATGTCAACTCTAAGAAGCATGGAGTTGGAGAAGTTACTCAAGGTACGCTGGTCATCTTCTATAGGATTTGTAGTATGGTATGGTACTTAATTATGTTGCCCTTGGGTTAGGGCTGGTCTATCCAGAGTGAGGTTTGGCAACCTCTACCCAATCTTAGCCATTTCTGTCTTGTCTCTATTTCCTGTAGCCTACCTGTACTACTTTTCCTTCTTCAAGCACTTCTTCAAGCACTCACTAACATATCAAACTACAGCTATTCACACAACACAATACCAGACATTTGGAAGCATGGTATCATCATCACTTTCCCCAAACCCAACAAAGACCCCACGCTACCCTCCTCGCACCGCCCCATCACACTCCTTTGCTCCCCCTCCAAAGTCATGGAACGCCTAGTATTACAACTAATTACACCTGACCTACCCCTAGCTCCAACACAACATGGCTTTAGGCCACTGCACTCCACAAACACTCTTCTCACAGACCTTACACAAAGAGCTTTCGACGGCATCAATTCAGCTAGACCACCACACAGATCACTATTAGCCACACTCGATATTAGTAAAGCTTTCGATGCCATCCCCCGCCACAACCTAACAAACAAAATCTACAACACAAACATGCACAACAACACAAAACGGTGGCTGGCCAACTTCCTAGCAGGCAGATGTGCACACGTATCTTTTGCCGGTCAGTCATCTAAAATCAGAAACTTTCCAAACGGAGTCCCACAAGGATCTGTCCTATCGCCCGCACTCTTCAATCTGTACATGCACGATATAACTACACCCAATACGCCCCAAATAAACTTAGCCTCCTATGCAGATGACATAACACTCACATGCACACACCATGACCCAAAAAGAGCAACAGATCTCCTTCAACCCTATCTCAACACACTACATGGCTGGTGCACTACAAACAGACTTAATCTAGCCCCAGCCAAATCCACCGCAACCCTGCTCACAAGTTGGACAGGAGAACACGAATACATCCCTCAACTCACCATAAACAACACACCCCTAACACATACACACACACCCAAAATCCTAGGAGTAACATATGATACTCCATATGACATTCAAACAGCACACCACAAACATTAAAAAGAAACTGACACCCAGACTTAACGCCCTCAGGTCACTTGCTCACACAAAATTTGGACACAACAAAGAAACTACCACCACAGTATATAAACAATACATAAGATCAGTGATGGAATACGCAAGCCCAGCCTGGGCTTCTAACCTAGCTGAAACACATCATAAGACCTTACAGACTATTCAAAACAAAGCCCTGAAGATCATTACAGGCTGCACAGCTACTGCACCCACAGATCACCTACATCAAGAAACCAAAATCCTCAAAGTCAAAGACCATCTGGACATGAGAGGCACTCAATTCCTGGCAGCAGCCTCCACGAACCAAGACCACCCACTAAACTACATGGCAACACACCCACAGACACCAAGAAATATCAAAACAACACCCAGCACACGGTATCACACACAATTATTGTCCTCTCTCCCTCCCTGCCCACCCCGAACCAACATCCAGAAGCACATCCATACTCATATCTCTCACCGATCCATCCACTCACTCACAGACAACACCCAGCTGCATGCACGACCTCCCGAAATCCATCCTTCCGAATCCTCCCTTCCTCGCGAGGACAGAGTCCACCTGGCCAGGCTGAGATGCGGACACCATCCAGCTCTCCTGAGCTATCAGAAGAGACTGGATGACTCCGTTGTCGACGCCTGCCCGGGATGTAACACAGCACCCCATACCATTAAACACATCATAGAAGACTGCATTTCACACAACCACTTACGCCAACAACACAATCTACACTCAATGAGAGCTCTGTGGGAAAGCCCGATCGTGGCCATGGCCTTTCTCAGGGACTCGGGGCTGTTCGGCCAGGCAGCTTAGGGAACAACAACAACAACAACAACTTTTCCTTCTAGGTACTGGCAAGATCACCCTATTGTGTGGCACTGCAAGGGGGGCTGTGGACGGTGGGGGCATTGGCCCGGGGATGCAAGCCTGTGGGCTGATGATCCCCTCCCCCACTGCCCTCTCAGAGACAGATCTCATCTCACCCTGGTCCCTTCGGGGGCCCGAGAATCTGGATGGCTTCGGTCTACCGGACTCCGGACTGCTTGGCCAGACAGTCTGGGGAACTACAACAACAGCCACATTATGTTATTCTTAAGAAAATCACAAATCTGGCTGAAGGCAATAAATGGTCCCAGATGTACCTCAGAAATATGTTTAAGAAAACCTTTGTCACTGATTCATGACCTAAAAACAGGCCTTAGACACTATAGATTGCATTCCTTGTATGGAAGGGTAAAGTTGAGGAAATGTTTCTTTAGGCTTCCTGTACTGAGGTTTCTATTCAATGACTAAGGGCCGTTCCTTTAAACATCGTAAAAGCTTTCCCTACGACCTTTCCCGACCTAGATTGACCCTTATCGTTTATCTGTATAAGGGTCAATCTGGGTCGGGAAAGCTTTTACGAAATAAAAAAAACAAAACTTAGACAAAGACAATATAAAGGCAAAAGAACTAATCAAAATCGCTATGTGGAAACAACGTCCACCAAAACGTCCCGGACTTCCCAAATTTACTAATTCCTTGAACGTGACGATAGTGCGTTGTTATATGTGCGATTAGATTGCTTGGGAAACAGATTAACTTGCTCATGTAATGATGTACACCCTATGTGGTGGTTTTGTGTTCTTTCATTTCAAAACTATATATGATTAAAGTGTTATTTCCAGCAATTTTGATAAGTTCTTTTGCCTTTATATTGTATCGTCCCCGTTTTGGTTTGTTTATTTTGCAAGTTTTACATTATAATTGTAGCGGAGTTGCTGGAATTTCTCATACTGTACTGGCTTTTTCATTGCTGCATAAGAATATTGAGCTGCTTGTTGTTGTTGTTCCCCAAGCTGCCTGGCCGAACAGCCCCAAGGCCCCGAGCAAGGCCAAGGCCGTAACCGAGCGCCCCCACAGAACACCCCCCCCCCCCCCCCCCCCCCCCCCCCCCGCCGCCGCCGTCCACAATAAAGCCTGGGTGACCGAAGCCACTCCATGGCGGGGAGCTGAGGAGGGTGCCTAAACGCCCGGGAAACCAAAGCCCCATCCAGGACCCTGTGCCCCTCAGCAATTATGAAGAGAAAGTTGAGGGACAAAGGAAAAATGTGATGCTTTGGCTTCCAATCTTGGTAGATTGGGAGGTCAATCAACGGAAAAGACGCCGTCACTTGAGATCTAGAAAACATATAAGTAAAAGGAACAGTCAGAATAAGCTATGGGTATGGCAGAGATCGCTCAGTTCTCACTCTGATAGACCAGCCCATCACCACATGAGCTGCTTGTTGATTATTTTGGATGCACCAGTGCTATTTGTTCATGCATCGTATACATTTATGTTTTTGCAAGTACAAAAATGTGTATGATAATATGGCTCAAAGATTTAGATTTATAACAATATCGTACAATAATAAAGGTACTGATATGGGTGACACTCTAATAATGCTCACCATTTTAACAATATGAAATGTGTCATTTTTTACAATGTACTTATATTTTTTGGATAAATAAATATATTTCCATTTAAAAAATATCAATTTCATGCCCTGTTTTATACAGTACTATATTTCCATTTATGTCAACTTTGCAGGTTCCCACGACATCTACAGTGCAGTATGAAAAACATATAATATATACCCATCCGACTCGGTTGTCGCCTCTTACGCTCTGTACCCCCAGAAGCAGCGCGTGTTGGGTGTTATGGCCTTATTTTCTTAATAGCTGAGCAATGGTAATAGGTAGAAAGATAAGCTTAATTGGAAAATGAAGTACACACTGTTATCTTGATCCTGGTGTTGACCGGACATCGTTATGTCATCGGGTTGTTGTGTTATGCGGTTGTGAATATTACACGCATGGGAGTATAAGAGGCTTACCGAGGTCCGCGGTGAAGTTCGGAGTGGAGTACAGTATAAGAGGACAACCGAAGTGCGGGGATTAATATGTGTGATTGGTCCCTGTTCAGGCTCTATCTCGAGTCGGCCACCCCTAGAAAAAAGAAGAAAAAACAAAAAAGTGGGAAATGGGTCTGAGTAAATAGATAGATAGGTTTTATTCAACATTACCAGGTACTGTATGTGACACCCTTGCAGGTTCCCACGACATCTACAGTATGCGGGACATGCGGGACGCCCTGGGTGCCCTGGGTCCTGTGGATGGCCAGAACCCTGAACTGAACAACCTCACCTGCTCCCTGACCTACTGCGACCCCGGGGACATAGTCTTCCTCACCAGCGACGGCATATCGGACAACTTTGACCCCGTGGTTGGGAAGTTCGCTATCCCTCGGAAGGAGAGAGAGACCAGGAGTGCTAGCAGGTATGGTATAATATAAAGGGGGGGGGGGGGATTTATTTAATTTTTTAATTTTTTATGTTTTAGTTTTTATTATTACAGTAAGTCTGTATACATTTTTGGTGATCTTGGCCCCATTCATTGTTCTTTACTCTCACTACAACGACTGATTTTGGGAGAGAGTTCCAGAGCTCAGCTGTTGAATAGAAGAGAGACTGAGAATAACATTTCACTCTTGGGTTGGAGAGTTGCACAGAGTAGGGGTGAGATTGTATTGCAAGACGGGTGTAGCTCTATGAAGAGGGGGTGGTATACACTGAGTGACCTCTGAGGAACATTGATTATTGTAATAGCGGTAGAATAGCGAGCGAGATGCAACATTACGACGAAGAGAGAGTGATTGCAGAGAATTGGTGAGTGGATGGGAGTTAATGAGATGGAAGGCTTCTTTTCTACTTTGTCTAGAAGTGCTCTGTGAGCACATGTGAACAAAACTCAATACAAGGACGCACTGTGCCCCTGTACAGATCACGAAGTTGTGCAGGGGTAAATAACCCCTGGAGGCGGTTGAGCACTCCCAGCTTCTGGGAAGCTGTTTTAGCTAGAGTGGTACTGTAATATGATCTTTCCAAGAGAGATCAGAAGAAAATGAGACACCAAGAATATTAAGAGAAGATGAAACATATAATATATACACATCCGACTCGGTTGTCCTCTTACGCTCTGTACCCCCAGAATCAGCGCATGTTGGGTGTTATGGCCAGTCGTAGTGCCGTGTACGCGCACGGGGTGCGTCCCTGCGGCTGGTTCTGGTGGGGCGTACCGAGGCCACTGGATCCTACCCCCTTGTAATCACTTGGGGGATGGTGCTGGGAATGGTCCCGGGGTAGACTGGAGCCGGAGTTCTGGGGGGGGGTGATGCTCATCTGCCAGCCAAACCTACCTAACTATGACTAAAATCAAAGAAAATAAACGTAAGTCCGATGAAACAAAACCGCACAGGACAATGACAAATGCCCCCACAAACTCAGACTTGCTAGTGTGAATGTTGGTAGTTTGAATCTGCGTGCGAATGAAGTGGTTGAGATGTGTGAGAGGAGGCGAGTGGACATCTGCTGTACCCAGGAAACACTCTGGAAGAGGCATGGGGTACAGTGGATTGTCGGAAGGAGGAAAAGATATAGGATATACTGGATGGGTGTGGAGACTGATAAAGCGAAAGGAGGAGTGGGTGTTCTGGTGGCTGAAGAGCTGGCGGAAAGTGTGCTTCAGATTACGAGAGTTAGTGAAAGGCTGATTGTTTTGAAGTTGAAAGTTGGTGAAAGAATTCTGAATGTGATATCTGCATATGCCCCACAGGCTGGTTTACAGAAAGAGATAAAAGAGGACTTCTGGAATGACACCGTCAGTGTCATTTCAGGCCTCTCGGAGAACGAAATAACTATCGTGGGGGGGGACCTCAATGGTCACGTGGGAGCATCTGCAGATGGATACGAGGGGGTACATGGAGGAATTGGTTACGGAAGGAGAAATCTAGAAGGCGAATATATATTGGAGTCCTGCGTTGCACTCAACATGGTTGTGTGTAACACAAAGTTCAAGAAAAGACAGAGCCACCTGATCACATATAACTCTGGGGTCTCCAGTAGCCAGATAGATTACTTCTTGGTTAACAGGAAAGACTGGAAACTAGTTCGAGATGTAAAGGTCATCCCGAGCGAAGAATGTATCCCCCAGCATAAGCTACTTGTGTGCGACATGAGATTATACAGAGATCCTAAGCGCAAGAAGGTTTACATACCCAAAAGGAAAGTGTGGCTGCTGAAGGACAAGGAAGTTAGGGATAGGTTTCATAATGAACTGGAGGAAATGAATAGAAATAAGGAAGCTAGGCCTAACGATGTAAATAGCCAATGGAACTTTCTTAAGCATAGCCTTATCGCTGCCACTGACAAAGTCTGTGGGAAAACAAAGGGTCACCCCAGGAATAAGACCTCTTGGTGGTGGAACGATGAGGTAGAACATGCTGTGAAACAGAAAAGGAGATGCTTCAAAGCATGGAAGAAAGGAGGCAGCAGGGAGGAATACCAGGCAGCTAAACGAACTGCCAAAAGAGTTATTTACAATGCTAAAAATCGCATTAAGGACCTGGTCCTCGAACAAGTGTGTAACACTGACAATCCCAATGGGATCTTCAACCTAGCTAGGCGAGTTAAAAATGACAGTAGGGATATTATAGGTGAACAGTGTGTTAGAGATGATAATGGGAAGATTGTGTATGCAGAAAATGAAATCAGAGAAGCATGGAAAGTACACTATGAACGATTGCTAAATGTAGAGTTTGAATGGGATAAGGAACAGCTTAGTATCGAAAAACCAATATCTGGGCCCCCTCCTTTGATAGCACCAGCTGTAGTGAGCGACGCAATCAATAAAATGAAGGACGGTAAAGCTCCAGGTTGCTCCGACATTGTCGCTGAGATGATAAAAGCCTCAGGGGAGATTGGTGTAAACTTAGTCACTGAGTTGATAAACACCATTATTAAAGATGAGAAAATCCCAGAGGATTGGCTCAAAAGTGTAATAGTAAATATATACAAAGGAAAAGGGGATGCGCTGGATAGAGGAAATTATAGGGGCCTGAAAATGCTTGACCAAATCATGAAGGTCTGTGAGAGAGTCCTTGAGGGTTTGATCAGGCAAAGCATCTCTATTGATGATATGCAGTTTGGTTTTATGCCAGGACGTGGTACAACCGATGCTATCTTCATAGTCAGGCAGATACAGGAAAGATACCTACTAAAAGGCAGGGATCTTTACTTTGTGTTTGTGGACCTGGAGAAGGCCTTTGATAGGGTACCTAGAGATGTTGTACAGTGGGCTATGAGGAAACTTGGTGTGGAAGAGTGGCTGGTGCGTGTGATAATGAAGATGTATGAGGATTCGCGAAGTTCGGTGAGGGTGAAAGGTGTACTGAGTGATGAATTCGCAGTCCGTGTTGGAGTCCATCAGGGTTCAGTGTTAAGCCCCCTCCTCTTTATTATGGTCTTGGAGGCGCTGTCTAGAGTTTTTAGAGGCGGACTCCCGTTGGAACTGTTTTATGCAGACGATTTAGTCCTAATAGCTGACAGTATGCAGGATGCTGAGGCCAAATTCAGAAAGTGGAGAGAGGGCATGGCGAGCAAGGGTTTAAGAGTCAATATTAACAAAACCAAGGTTATGCATTGTAGTTTGAGACGAGGCAATGTGGAAAAGAGCGGTGCATACCCATGTGCAGTGTGTGGAAAGGGAGTGGGCGTTAACTCAATTCAATGTAGCATCTGTCGATGTTGGGTACACCATGGGAGTAAGCGCTGTAGTAGAATAAAGGGGCCCCTGCCGAAGGATAAGTCAGAAATAGAGAAATTTGAGTGCGTAGTGTGCAAAGGCGAGCTTGTGTTAAGTGATGATCCTGTGGCTGTGAATTTTGGAAATGAGTCTTTGGAGCTGGTGAACAAGTTTTGTTACCTAGGAGATACCATCTCTGCCGGTGGTGGGGCCGAGGCTGCCACTGTTGCTAGAATTAGGTGTGGCTGGGGGAAGTTCAGAGAATTGATGCCAATCCTGACCATGAAAAGAATGCCTCTCCCCCTGAAGGGAAAGGTGTATGCCTCATGTGTTAGAAGTGCAATGACGTATGCCTCAGAAACATGGGCCGTTAAAGTAGAGGATGTCAACAGAATGGAGCGTAATGAGATGAGAATGGTGAGATGGATGTGTGGGGCCAGGCTACAGGATAGAATAACAAATGTTGAGCTGAGGAGACGTTTAGGTATAAAGAGTATTAGCGAGGTGATGCGTACAAGTAGACTGGGATGGTATGGACATGTGGAGAGAATGGATGAACAAAATTGGGTGACAAAATGCAGGTCTGTGATTGTGGAGGGAGCTGCACCAAGGGGTGGACCGAGGAAGACCTGGGATCGGACTATACGCGCCGATCTCAAATCCAAGAACTTGACAAGTGAAGCAGCCCTTAACAGGGTTGCCTGGAACGCCGCCATTAGGACAAGAGACTGAAACTGCACTTATGTGTGGAACACTCAGTCTTAAAATGTTATGTATGTATGTTATGTTATGGCCTTATTTTCTTAATAGCTAAGCAATGGTAATAGCTAGAAATATAATCTTAATTGGAAAATGAAGTATATACTGTTATCTTGATCCTAGTGTTGACCGACATCACTATATCCTCGGGTAGTTGTGTTACGCGGTTGTGAATATTACGAGCGCGGGAGTATAAGAGGACAACTGAGTTCCACGGTGAAGGTTCGGTGTGAAGTATAAGAGGACAACTGAGTTCCACAGTGAAGGTTCGGTGTGAAGTATAAGAGGACAACTGAGTTCCACGGTGAAGGTTCGGTGTGAAGTATAAGAGGACAACTGAGTTCCACAGTGAAGGTTCGTGTGAAGTATAAGAGGACAACTGAGTTCCACGGTGAAGGTTCGGTGTGAAGTATAAGAGGACAACTGAGTTCCACGGTGAAGGTTCGGTGTGAAGTATAAGAGGACAACTGAGTTCCACGGTGAAGGTTCGGTCTGAGTTCCACGGTGAAGGTTCGGTGTGGAGTATAAGAGGACAACTGAGTTCCACGGTGAAGGTTCGGTGTGAAGTATAAGAGGACAATAAAATGCACACTACAAAGTCATGTTCATTCATCTAGACTGTAAGCTTATCAGACCCTTCAAACCAGCGTGATACATATATTTGTGTATTTGAAATGTATCTGCATACTGAGGCACAATACCCCACAGCCGGGGGTGACCGACTCGAGACAGAGCCCGAACAGAAACAACATTTAAAGTTCAAATTCTTAGGGTCCGCGACCACTTTCGCGTTCCCTCGCCCCTTTCTCTGTTTCGTCTAGTAGGTGAATTTTACAAGGGGAGGAGGATTCCTAGCCTCCCGCCACCGAAGTAGGAAAAAGTAGTACAGGAAAAGAGATGGACAGAAACGGCTAAGGTTGGGTAAAGGATGCCAAACATCACTCTGGACAGGACCAGCCCTTACCATATATAGCATCACAATAGCATTTGAAAGATCCAAATGAAGCTACTACTTTTAAGCTCCTCAGTGACCTAGTGGCTAAGGTGTTGGAGTACTGCACTACTGGCCTGGGTTCGTGCCCTGGCGGGGTCATATCACAAAAATATTTAATAGCATGACAATAATCTATTTGTATTAATTTCACTCCAACACCAAACACCTCCCAATATAATTAATAAAAGCATGTGATCCACCGGGATTGGAATCTAGGTTACCACACACAGATGTTAAACACTCTAACCATTACACCATCAATACAGTTAGTTATAAGTACAGCACATGACTATGATAAATATCCATTTATCCAATACTGGACATTAATCTATTACCAGCAATTTTTCATGGATCCTATTCTATAATGTATTCATTGTGACGCGTCAATATGTAACGTCTCCCAACCTCTTATACAGTATCTCAAAGAATACTTAGTAATTGCGAGTTTCAGGCTATAAGGAAGTTGGAGTTTTTTACATTGATATTTAGCAGAATTACCAGCTAAAATGCGGTTGTAGTATATTTATAAATACATACAACTAAATTCAACATACATTTTATCCATTAGACATCTACTTTATTATTGTATTTCTGTTTAATATCGATGTTTATGGCTCCAACTTCCTTATAGCCAGAAACTCACAAGTGGTCAATTTGTATCTGTATTATTTGGGAAGAGTGACACACTTGTTACAGGCAGCTTTGGTCATGTAGTGATGTACTCCTTATGTGGTGGCTATGACATCAGGTTTTTCCTCTTCATCCTGCAACCTACATATCAGTTCTCTTTTCTTGTCCTGGGTAAACACATCAACATTACTAAACATAATCCTTAATCTTTCTACCATTCCTTCAGCAGCTACATCAACCCGCTCCTCCTGTCCGTGCCCTACTCCCCCCCTCACACTACTGGTACTGGGTCTGCAGCTTCTTCTCCTGTCTCTCCCCGAGCCGCTTCCACCCTGCTCTCCACCTCTGCCATAGTAATATAATGTACACCCTATGTGGTGGATTGTGTTCTTTTATTTAATAATTTTCATTTTAGTAAGCGTTGTTTCCACATAGCGATTTTGATAATTTAATTTGACTTTATATTGTCCTTGTCCCAGTTTTGGTTTGTTTAGTTTGCAAGTTTTACATTTTAATTGTGGATTACCACTAGAGTAATCCAGCTAATATGTCTACCATTTGGGAAGGGTCAGCTAGGAAATGGTCGTCTATAACTTGAGGGGAGGCAGACCGTTTTTCTGGACCCCCTTCTCCCTAATGTTTAGCCCCACTAGTTTTGAGATTATAAGACGTTCGGCCCATTAGTTTGGCGATTATAACACCTTTCGCCCCATTTCGTTGTCAATTTTAAGACCTTTTGTGCCATTTAGGTGTCAATTTTGTCCTGGCGAGCGAAAGCGAGCCTGCAATTTCAAGAGAAACCGGCCTTTGGCCGGGAAATTTACAAATTTATTCTTGAACGGGGGTCTAGGGGGTGTTTTTCTAAGCTTGATGGAGGTCTAGGGAGGAAGCAAAAAAATATATGAATAAATGAATTAATAGAGCAAACAAACGGCCAGCCTCCCCTTAAGTGACTATACCCTGTTCCAAATAGGTAGGCTAGACATCCTCAACCATAACCTCTGTAACTCTAAAAGGGCAGGAGCAAATGGGGCTGTAAATTTCCACACCTATGCCCTGGCTGACCCTTCCCCAATTATAATGTAAAACTTGCAAAATATACAAACCAAAACTTATACGAACACAGTCAAAAGACAAAACAACTAATCAAAATGGCTGTGGAAACAACGCTTAAGTAAAATAATAATTTATTAATAAAAGAACACAATCCACCACATAGGGTGTACATCACTACATCACCAAGTTAATCTGGTTCCAAATGATAGGCCAAATTATAGGAATATTTGCTGGATTACTCTAGTGTTTACCTCTGTAACTCAAAAAGGGCTAGAGCAATTGGGCTGTAAATGTCCACACCTATGCCCTGGCTGACCCTTCCCAAATGATAGGAATATTTGCTGGATTACTCTAGTTATTTTTGAGAGTCCTAGAGGTTTATGGTCAAGAGTTTTGGCCTACTTGTTTGGAACACGGTATAGTTCTCCACAACCACCTACCATGCAATCTATCCCACACAATCTACCCCACACAATCTACCCCACACAATCTACCCCACACAATCTTCCACAAGACTATCAATGGACCACTTGCCAGTTTCGGTGTATAAGGAAGTTGGAGTTGTAGACATTGATAATTAACAGAATTATCACTTAAATTGCGGTTGTAGTGTTTATTTAAATACATTAAACCCAATTTGGTTTTGGCCTCGCCTAATGACACTTTAAGTCATATACATTGTATTATTGTGTATCTATTTCAAAGTAGAAAAATCAGAATATTCAGAGGTAGGTTATACAGTACAAGTGTAAATCACAATATTCAGAGGTAGGCTATACAGTACAAGTGTAAATCATAATATTCAGAGGTAGGCTATACAGTACAAGTGTAAATCATAATATTCAGAGGTAGGTTATACAGTACAAGTGTAAATCACAATATTCAGAGGTAGGCTATACAGTACAAGTGTAAATCATAATATTCAGAGGTAGGTTATACAGTACAAGTGTAAATCACAATATTCAGAGGTAGGCTATACAGTACAAGTGTAAATCATAATATTCAGAGGTAGGCTATACAGTACAAGTGTAAATCACAATATTCAGAGGTAGGTTATACAGTACAAGTGTAAATCATAATATTCAGAGGTAGGTTATACAGTACAAGTGTAAATCACAATATTCAGAGGTAGGCTATACAGTACAAGTGTAAATCATAATATTCAGAGGTAGGCTATACAGTACAAGTGTAAATCACAATATTCAGAGGTAGGTTATACAGTACAAGTGTAAATCATAATATTCAGAGGTAGGCTATACAGTACAAGTGTAAATCATAATATTCAGAGGTAGGCTATACAGTACAAGTGTAAATCATAATATTCAGAGGTAGGCTATACAGTACAAGTGTAAATCATAATATTCAGAGGTAGGTTATACAGTACAAGTGTAAATCATAATATTCAGAGGTAGGCTATACAGTACAAGTGTAAATCATAATATTCAGAGGTAGGCTATACAGTACAAGTGTAAATCATAATATTCAGAGGTAGGCTATACAGTACAAGTGTAAATCATAATATTCAGAGGTAGGCTATACAGTACAAGTGTAAATCATAATATTCAGAGGTAGGTTATACAGTACAAGTGTAAATCATAATATTCAGAGGTAGGCTATACAGTACAAGTGTAAATCATAATATTCAGAGGTAGGCTATACAGTACAAGTGTAAATCATAATATTCAGAGGTAGGCTATACAGTACAAGTGTAAATCATAATATTCAGAGGTAGGCTATACAGTACAAGTGTAAATCATAATATTCAGAGGTAGGCTATACAGTACAAGTGTAAATCATAATATTCAGAGGTAGGCTATACAGTACAAGTGTAAATCATAATATTCAGAGGTAGGCTATACAGTACAAGTGTAAATCATAATATTCAGAGGTAGGCTATACAGTACAAGTGTAAATCATAATATTCAGAGGTAGGCTATACAGTACAAGTGTAAATCATAATATTCAGAGGTAGGCTATACAGTACAAGTGTAAATCATAATATTCAGAGGTAGGCTATACAGTACAAGTGTAAATCATAATATTCAGAGGTAGGCTATACAGTACAAGTGTAAATCATAATATTCAGAGGTAGGCTATACAGTACAAGTGTAAATCATAATATTCAGAGGTAGGCTATACAGTACAAGTGTAAATCATAATATTCAGAGGTAGGTTACAGTACAAGTGTAAATCACAATATTCAGAGGTAGGCTATACAGTACAAGTGTAAATCATAATATTCAGAGGTAGGCTATACAGTACAAGTGTAAATCATAATATTCAGAGGTAGGCTATACAGTACAAGTGTAAATCATAATATTCAGAGGTAGGTTATACAGTACAAGTGTAAATCATAATATTCAGAGGTAGGCTATACAGTACAAGTGTAAATCATAATATTCAGAGGTAGGCTATACAGTACAAGTGTAAATCATAATATTCAGAGGTAGGCTATACAGTACAAGTGTAAATCATAATATTCAGAGGTAGGCTATACAGTACAAGTGTAAATCATAATATTCAGAGGTAGGCTATACAGTACAAGTGTAAATCATAATATTCAGAGGTAGGCTATACAGTACAAGTGTAAATCATAATATTCAGAGGTAGGCTATACAGTACAAGTGTAAATCATAATATTCAGAGGTAGGCTATACAGTACAAGTGTAAATCATAATATTCAGAGGTAGGCTATACAGTACAAGTGTAAATCATAATATTCAGAGGTAGGCTATACAGTACAAGTGTAAATCATAATATTCAGAGGTAGGCTATACAGTACAAGTGTAAATCATAATATTCAGAGGTAGGTTATACAGTACAAGTGTAAATCATAATATTCAGAGGTAGGCTATACAGTACAAGTGTAAATCATAATATTCAGAGGTAGGTTATACAGTACAAGTGTAAATCATAATATTCAGAGGTAGGCTATACAGTACAAGTGTAAATCATAATATTCAGAGGTAGGCTATACAGTACAAGTGTAAATCATAATATTCAGAGGTAGGCTATACAGTACAAGTGTAAATCATAATATTCAGAGGTAGGCTATACAGTACAAGTGTAAATCATAATATTCAGAGGTAGGCTATACAGTACAAGTGTAAATCATAATATTCAGAGGTAGGCTATACAGTACAAGTGTAAATCATAATATTCAGAGGTAGGTTATACAGTACAAGTGTAAATCATAATATTCAGAGGTAGGCTATACAGTACAAGTGTAAATCATAATATTCAGAGGTAGGCTATACAGTACAAGTGTAAATCATAATATTCAGAGGTAGGCTATACAGTACAAGTGTAAATCATAATATTCAGAGGTAGGCTATACAGTACAAGTGTAAATCATATTCAGAGGTAGGCTATACAGTACAAGTGTAAATCAGAATATTCAGAGGTAGGTTATACAGTACAAGTGTAAATCATAATATTCAGAGGTAGGCTATACAGTACAAGTGTAAATCATAATATTCAGAGGTAGGTTATACAGTACAAGTGTAAATCAGAATATTCAGAGGTAGGCTATACAGTACAAGTGTAAATGCACAGACACACACACACACAAACATGCAACCTCACTTGTTATCCATTATAAACCTACATTATTATTGTATTTCTGTTTAATACCGATGTTTACGGCACCAACTTCCTTATAGCCTGAAACTACCAAGTGGTCAAATACTCTTCAACAATACAAATTATAAAACCCTTCATCTTCTCTCAGTATTCTTGGTGTTTCTTTTGTAATATGATATTTCTTGGAAACATCATATTACCACTCTTGCTAAACCAGCTTCCCAAAAGTTATGTGTGCTCAACCGTCTCCTTAGGTTCTTCACCCCCGCACATCTTCTTGCTATGTATAGGGGCACAGTGCACCCATGTATCGAGTATTGTTCGTATGTGTGGAGAGGTTCCATCCATACCGCACTTCTCCAAAGAGTAGAATCAAAATCATTTGGCCACATCAACTCACTTCCTCTTACAAATTCCCTACAATGTCTCTCTACACGCCACAATGTTGCATCTCTCTCACTCTTCTATCGCTATTACAATTATCAATGTTTTTCAGAGCTTTATCAGTGTAGGCTATAACCCCTCCCTTATGGAGAGTGGGGGCCACCTACCTTTCAACACACTTCCACCCTTATTCTGTCCAACTCTTCAACTCAAGAGAGAACCAATTTTCTTTGATACTATTGTTACCTAACTGTCTCCTCAGCTTTTCACTAGATATCCTATCTTGCAGTTTGGCCCCACACGCCCATCTCACCATTCTCATCTTGTTACGTTCCATTCTGTTAAAAGAGTGACAGAAAGCCAAATTCAAGATATGTTAAGAGTCAAACTAAAGTATATATATTGTATATATATATATATATATATATATATATATATATATATATATATATATGGAGTACAGTATATATCACAAATACACGTGAGCCACTAAATGTTTCTAATCTCTCAGTGGGGTTCGAACGGCCGACCGTCAGGACAATAGCCGACGCTTTAATCAATTACACAGACATGCAGCGGAGCACACTACAATGCCTGATAAATAATAATAATAAATATAATAATACAATACAGTAATATTACTCATTCTTAAGGGGGGTCACATGCTTTTTTTCTCTCCTTTTCCCTCTCTCTTTGGCTTGTATTCATTCGGCCCCATTCAGCGTACTGTTTTAAGACGTTTACCCCCATCTAGGTGTCAATATTTTCTTGGCGAGCGGTAGCGAGTCAGCATTTATATATATTTGTTTACAGCAAGCTAAATTTTTACATTTTTTGGTAGAAAAATGTCTTCGGCGAAGCCGGATTTCTCCATACAATGCTGGCTCACTATCGCTCGCCAGGAAGAAATAGACAGCTGGATGGGGATAAACGTCTTAAAACAGTTGGCTGAATGGGGCCGAATGGATACAAGCCAGAGAAAGAGACAAAAGGAGAAAAGGATAAAAAAAGCAGGTGATCCCCCTTAAGTCACAGAGGTTAGATACATTTTTTAACCCATCCAGCCCCAGCGACGCCTACTATGTAACACACAGCCCCAGTGATGTCCAGTAGACGTCGGCATAGGTCATAAAACATAGGTCCTTCCTAAACTGCATAAAATCATTAATTTTAGCCAGTATCTAAGGTCAAAGGCATCATGGTGCTGAAGGGGATAATTGAGATAATAATAATAATAATAATAAGCATGTTACTTATTTCTAATAAGCGCCAATTTTTCCGAAGAATTCACTAGCGCTCGGAAAGAGAAAGAAAAAAGAACAAAATCAATGCATCAAAAGAAGGCTTATATACAACACACATTTAACAATCACTAGCAGTGGCAAAATAGCCTAAACTCTATAGCCATCTGTCATGACACCTCTCTCAAGATCATAGCTTCTCTCAAAGAGAAAAGTCTTAAGTTGTCTCTTGAAGCATTCAACAGAACTCAGTTGTCTCATGGACAGCGGCAACCTGTTATACAACCTCGGAGCCATGTAGGAGAATGACCTCTCAAAGAAAGAAGACTGCTGGAAAGCCCTTGGTTCATCAAGACGAAAAGGGTCATTGTCATGACGCACAACTACACCATGGTGTGCCAGTGGTCGCCTGAGCAGCTCCGCAAGGTACCTAGGCTCACCAAATTTGAGAACCTTAAAAGTCACCAAACACAACTTAAATTCTATTCTTGCTCTTACTGGCAGCCAGTGCAGTTCTATGTGAAGAGATGTAGTAGGAGTTCTAGGTGGAACACCAAAAATGAGTCTTGCGGCCCTGTTAAGAACAGACTGAACTTTCTTTAAAATATAATTTGGAAGACCCACCAACAGGGCATTGCAATAATCAACACGAGAGAAGACCAATGAGTGAACCAACGTCAGGAGGCAACGTCTGGTTATAAACGGCTTCACCAAATAGAGATTTCTGATGTGCAAGTAACAACTTTTAACTATCTGGTTTACATGCTCTTTGAAATCTAATCGGGAGTTCACATATACACCCAGATTTCGAACAGAGTTGGCCGGTCGCATCTGAGATCCACCCACATTGATGGAGAGGGCACCTACTATATCATCAGCTCTTCTATTTCCTCGGATGATGAGAATATCAGTTTTACCATAATTTAATTAAGTTTTCTCGCTCTCATCCACTTCTTGATATCAGACCTCAACAATTCCATCTTACTCCGTATATCAACTATATTTGTGATTCTCACATAAATCTGGGTGTCATCTGCATAAAAGTGAAAGGTGACATTATGTGCACGAAGCAGAAGCGACAAACTGCTGATATAAATTATAAATAGGATAGGACCTAAAACTGATCCCTGCGGAACACCATACTGCAGGGGTGTCGAGTCCGAGACCACTTGATTTACCATCACACTCTGGGATCTACCTGACAAGTACGACCCAAGAAGCAAGAGAGCGGAGTCACGCACACCACAATCATAAAGATCACTCAATAACAACTCGTGATCCACTGTGTCAAAGGCCGCAGAGAGATCAAGCAAGACCAATAGTGAGGCCACACCATTGCAAATGTTCTCAACTAGATCATTATGTACTCTAATCAATGCTGTTTCAGTTGAATGATGCTGTCGGTAAGCAGACTGAAAAATTGGGATAGTTTCATTCTGCTGAAGTAGTGGTTGTAATTGGTCAAGTATTGCACGCTCTAATATCTTTGATATGAAGGACAGGTTGGAGACAGGACGATAGTTCAACATGTTCTCAACATCAAGTCCAGGTTTCTTTAGAGTAGGTCGGAGTAGTGCATGCTTTTCAGAATGTGGGAAGCTACCTTCAGAGAAGCACTTATTAATTATTTTGGAAATAAACTCAACTGTGTGATCATAGACTCTTGGTAGCTTGGAAACATTTATGGGATCCAACGGGCAATTTTTTTTTATTGAGGTTTCTTATGTAGGACGAGATCGTGTCCACCTCTACTGAGTGAAAGGATGAGAGGACATTATTAGGAATGTGTCGGGGTTGGAGTACAACTGAAAGTTCTTCACCAACAGAAGCATCATCCAGTTCCTGTCTTATGCGAGTTATCTTGCCAGCAAAAAATGCCACAAAGTTGGCAGCCAACTCGGCATCGGGTACAGAAGGTCTTAAGCTGACTCTTGTTTTTCCAAGTAAACTGTTTACAATTGAAGCCAACCTCCTCTGGTCGTTACCACATGAGTCAACTTTTCCCTGATAATACACTTTCTTTTCATCTTTGATTGTGTGGACCACAGCTCTTCTGGCTGACAGATATTGCAACCATGTAGAGTCTCTTTTATTTTTCCGCCATTCACGTTCAGCTCTTCTACGCGCTCTTCTAAGAAATTTAACTCGAGTGCTATACCAGGGTGAATCATCTCGTACTATGATTTTCTTCTCTACTTCTGGACAGTGATGATCAAACACTAATTTAAGTGCATTTCCATGTACCTCCACCAGCTCATCTGAAGTAAGGTTGGAAGTATCAATACTTCCCAAGTACTGTTTTACTTCACTGCTAGCCAAATTTTGGTCTGTATTTTTATAATTTCTAAATCTGATTACTTTTTCATGTCTGAGTGGCTTAGGGAAATCAAAGCTGAAAGTAATCAAAGCATGATCAGAGGTATTAGGGTCAGCATTCTCAACATCAACATCCAGAACACCACCACAACCCACAGGAGAGAAAACCAAGTCAAGGGTGTGTCCTAAGATATGAGTTGGGTGGGACACATGGTTTACAAAATTGTTCTGATCAGTCAACTCCTGATAGCCTTCACCCCTTTCATCCCCCGAGGGCCTTCTAACACTGGATAAAATGGTCTTAATGTTTACCATAATAAAGTGAAGATGCTTCCTTGAATGCTCAAAGGTTTATCATGAATCCACAATTATTATAAGTATTTTAGCAGGTGTTGAAAGACCAGTTTGGCCATTTTAAGACCTTTCGTGCCATTAACCCAATCAGTGCTCGTTATTTTAAGACCTTTCGTGCCATTAACCCAATCAGTGCTCGTTATTTTAAGACCTTTCGTGCCATTAACCCAATCAGTGCTCGTTATTTTAAGACCTTTCGTGCCATTAACCCAATCAGTGCTCGTTATTTTAAGACCTTTCGTGCCATTAACCCAATCAGTGCTCGTTATTTTAAGACCTTTCGTGCCATTAACCCAATCAGTGCTCGTTATTTTTCCGCTATAATATGACTCATTCAGACACTCCTGATTGCTTAAGTAAATGCCTGAGTGAAATTAAATGTTTGCAGCAAAAAAAAAAATAGAAGCAAAGATCTTTCAAATAACACCTGAACAAGATTTTTAGCTTGTGTTACTACAGACATCGGCAATATTGGCAAATAATGAGCAATGTTCCTCTACATTTGCCTTTGCCAGCACTGAATATATCTTGCAAGACCACACCACAGAGCCTCAGTGCTGTGGCAGACTTGTCAGAGAGCGGACAAGGGCCTACCGCACTCCTGTTCACTCACACTCGTCTCCACAGGCTTTAATGGGCTAATAATTCCAGGATATTTCCAGGACGTACTGTACCTGTACGGCAACCCGAGGAGAAAGGGTTAAGGTGTCAATTTTTTAGACGATATTCTTGAGCTTAGGAATGACCTAGAAATTATATTGGTATATACGATCACAATTAGCTTCATGACTCCCCACAGCACCTTCCTAATCTAAATAAAACCGTCTAAATCTTGTAAGAATAACATGAAAAAAACGTCAGCCGTACTGAAAGGGTTAAGAAAATTCCACAATAATTATGAGGTGGATGGGACTCGTTAGCCTTGGTCGGCAACCCATCTAGGGGAGTAAACCTTGTACTGTATAAATCTACTGCTTACTTAACCCCTTCAGTACCATGATGCATTTTTTGCCTTTGATTCTGGCTAAAACTAGATACTTATATGCATTTTTTGAAGGACCCATATTACTAAGAGGGTGACATTCAAACAGCACACCACAAACATTAAAAAGAAACTGACACCCAGACTTAACGCCCTCAGGTCACTTGCTCACACAAAATTTGGACACAACAAAGAAACTACCACCACAGTATATAAACAATGCATAAGATCAGTGATGGAATACGCAAGCCCAGCCTGGGCTTCTAACCTAGCTGAAACACATCATAAGACCTTACAGACTATTCAAAACAAAGCCCTGAAGATCATTACAGGCTGCACAGCTACTTCACCCACAGATCACCTACATCAAGAAACCAAAATCCTCAAAGTCAAAGACCATCTGGAAATGAGAGGCACTCAATTCCTGGCAGCAGCCTCCACGAACCAAGACCACCCACTAAACTACATGGCAACACACCCACAGACACCAAGAAATATCAAAACAACACCCAGCACACGGTATCACACACAATTATTGTCCTCTCTCCCTCCCTGCCCACCCCGAACCAACTTCCAAAAGCACATCCATACTCATATCTCTCACCGATCCATCCACTCACTCACAGACAACACGCAGCTGCATGCACGACCTCCCGAAATCCATCCTTCCGAATCCTCCCTTCCTCGCGAGGACAGAGTCCACCTGGCCAGGCTGAGATGCGGACACCATCCAGCTCTCCTGAGCTATCAGAAGAGACTGGATGACTCCGTTGTCGACGCCTGCCCGGGATGTAACACAGCACCCCATACCATTAAACACATCATAGAAGACTGCATTTCACACAACCACTTACGCCAACAACACAATCTACACTCAATGAGAGCTCTGTGGGAAAGCCCGATCGTGGCCATGGCCTTTCTCAGGGACTCGGGGCTGTTCGGCCAGGCAGCTTAGGGAACAACAACAACAACAACAACTATAATAATAATAATAATAATAATAGTTCTTAAAGCTAGCGCATGCTAAGCTAGCTAAGGATAGCTCAATAAGGCCGATTAGGCGTATTTCCATTGGGGTCCTGTACTACTACCCCATCCCTTTGCTCATGAGGGATGGTAACGACTCAGTGCTTGTGAAAAATCTTTAATGCGCCGAGCGTGGGCGCGAACCCGGGCCTTCTGGGTGGAAGTCCGAGACGCTAGTCACTACACCATGCGAGCCACTTGGAGGGTGTATTGATATTGTATTTACCCATTTGAGTCGTAGAGGTAGATTACAAACTAAAGAAAATTGTCTTATGGTAACGAGAATATGATGATTGTTACGTAGTGGTAATAAAGGGGTTAAGGGTGAAGCAGGTTGGTGGATGGACTAGCCACACACCACTGTAGAAATATTGTGCTAAAATGATACCTACAGTAGAGGACCTCGGAGTCGGACAGACCTGAAGTTGAGTGGTCAATCCTGTAAGTCCTTAAATAAACTGGCAAGGGTTGTCCTTCTCTCGGGGGACAGGTCTGCTTGGGGGTGTTTTTTGTATGGCCACCCTCATAAAGAGGGGTAATGCATCTGGCAATTATTATGTTTATTACACCAACAACTTCACATCTAAACTCAATTAATGAAATCAACAAATACATGTGGCACTCCAAGGACTCGAACCCAGGATACTCACATAGAAATTATGATGCTATTTTTACCACCATGCACTCCTTGCTCAAGAGCTGGGTTAGGGTGGGTGGGTGAGGGACATCAGTGAATAGTTATCACAGATTGCTAGACCACACCGTACACCAACAGTACTAGTGTCTGTCAATAACACACACTGGCCGGCCCCAGTCTCCAACCATCAACCTCACAGTTTGCAGGCCAGTGTTCTAACAACAGCGCTACGGCCTGGATCACACGTATGCTTTAATTAATTTCATCGGAGGTGTTTGGTGTTGTGGTGAAATAAATAAAATATAGTTTATCAGTAGGTTCAGGGATATTTCCTAGCGAGGCTGGTCTATATGATCTATGCCCCATGAATATTCTTTCCTCTCACTTAAACAATAGGCTACCATAGGGCTGTTGGGAATATGTACATGATTAGATTAATATCCAGTATTCAAGAATGGATAATAAGTCGTAGGCGTGTGCATAAACCTTTAACCGTCCTGGTGGTGTAATGGTTAGATTGTTTACAAATCTGTGTGTGGTAACCCAGGTTCCAATCCCGGTGGATCACATATATGCTTTCAATAATTTCATTGGAGGTGTTTGGTGTTGGGGTGAAATTAATAAAATATAAAATATATAGATAGATAGATAGATATATATTGAAACACCGGTGTGGTTTAGCTCAGCTGATGGGTGAAGCTACAAGTACACAATAGGGTTCGAACCTACCCACAGCCACTAAGGTTTGTGAGGTGGATCTCTCACAGGTAAATGCCTACACTCAATTATTTTTAACTTGGTGGAAGGTTTAGTCCCTTAGCAGTTAATTTCTTGATCTATTTATCTATCTATTGCCAGACACCTTACTCCCCTTAATGAGGGTGGCCATACACAGAAGGCCCCCAAGTGGACCTATCCCCTGTAAAAGGGACAACCTATGCTAGTTTACTGAAGGACTTACAGTATTGACCACTCAACTTAGGACCTGTCCGACCCCGAGGCCCTCTATGTATCTTTTTAGCACTATTTTTCTACAGTGGTGTTCGGCTAGTCCATCCACTAACCTGCTTCACCCTTACGTAAGCAGTATGGATTTGTATCAGGGTTACTCCCCTAGATAGGTTGCTGACCAAGGCTAACGAGTCCCATTCACCCGGGACTCTTGATAATAGGCCTATATGAAAATATAAAAAACTGCTACGCGTCTCTGTATTATATTTCTGCCAAGTTTGTATATATAACAACATATTTGGATATATAAGGTTGAATAATTAATCCATTCAGTACTAGCGGGTGGATGGGACTCGTTAGCCTTGGTCGGCAACCCATCTAGGGGAGACAACCTTATAAAAATCCGGGTGGATGGGACTCGTCAGTCTTGGTCGGCAACCAGTCTAGGGGAGTAAACCTGATACAAATCTGTACTGCTTATCTAAATGTAAGGCAGGTTAGTGGATGGACTAGCCGAAGATCACTGTAGAAAAATAGTGCTAACAAGATACATAGAAGGCCTCGGAGTCGGACGGGTCTTAAATTGAGTGGTCAATCCCGTAAGTCCTTCAGTAAACTGGCTCGGGTTGTCCCTCTCACAGGGAATAGGTCCACTTGGGGGCCTTTTGTGTATGGCCACCCTCGTAAGGGGAGTAAGGCATCCAGCAATAGATAGATAGATAGATAGTACCAGTGAAATCTGTTTTTTCTTATTGTAGCTAGATTTAGACAAGTTTTTTATATATGGATGGAGTCATGAAAGAAAGGTAACCCTGGTCTCTGGGTCTTCTCCTGGGTGACCTGGATGTGTGAGAGTTTGTGTTTTTTATCTGTGTTTATTTTTTGTTTTATGTTGTTTTTGTGTTTTCCCTGTTCTTGCTCTGTCTTGAGTCGGCTACTCCCAAAATGGGGATTGGGCCTGAGCATATAGATAGATAGATAGATAGATGAAAAAAATACTATCAAGAGCAGTGGATGTTGGTGTATCGCTGAAAAGGGAGGGAAATGAGTGGAAGCTACCTATACTGCTGTTTGCGGATGATACAGTTCTGATGAGTGATAATGAATGGGAGTTGCAGGGTCTGGTAAATGAGTTTGGAACAGTGTGCGAAAAAGGGAATTTGAAGGTAAATGCGGGGAAGAGCAAGGTTATGGTCTTCGAAATGGGTGAAGTCACAGTGTGAGGTGAAGCTGAACGGTCAGGCTGTGGAGATCGTCAACTCTTTTAAGTATCTGGGCAGTGTGTTGAGTAAAGATGGGACTATGGATGAAGAAGTTTGGGAGAGGGTACAACAGGGGAAGAGGGTTGTAGGAACGCTAAAAGCAGTAACAAGAAATAGGGTGGTCAGTATGGAAGTGAAGAAGTCCTTGCATGACAGTGTGGTAATCCCGACACTGACTTACGGAAGCGAAGCATGGACGTTGGTTGAGAGACTCAGACCAAGAGTGAGAGCAGTGGAATTGAATTACTTAAGGAGTGCGTGCGGAGTTACATGGAGGGATAGACAGACTAATGAGGAAGTAATAAGGTGTGGTGTGGAGGTAGATGTGCTGGAAAGTATGAAAAGGAACATCTTGAGATGGTTCGGCCATATGGAACGTATGGAAAGCGAGAGAATGACTAAGAGGGTGTACGAGAGCGAGGTGGAGGGACAGAGAGGGAGAGGTAGACCGAATGAGAGGTGGAAGGATGGAGTGAGGAAGTACATGAACGAAGGCGGTGCTGGTTGGGGGGAGGGGCGTCGACTGACTGGGGACAGAGGTGCATGGGGGCGGTTCGTTCGTGGCCACCCCTTCGGGGATCACGGCGTCAGGCAATAGATAGATAGATAGATAGATAGATGCAGCCTAAGAATGATCTGTGGGAGTTGAGAGGGATACAGTATATCAGAGAGTTGGAGGTCTTGTAATGGTTATAGGTACTATTTACTAAACTGAATAAAATAGTTTACTAGTTGCCAGAACATAAATAAAAAGGACATAAAAAAGGGCGGGTGCCCAACCCCAAAAGGGGTTGAAATAGGGGAGCTATCCCCCCGCCAAAGGCGGCTTTTTTGGGCCTTTCCTAGCTGATGCTGAGAGGATTGGGTTCTATTCATGTGGTGATGGGCTGGTCTAGCAGAGTGAGAACTGAGCGATTTCTGCCATACCCATAGCTTACTCTGACTGTTCCTTATACTTATATATTTTCTAGATCTCAAGTGACGGCGTATGTGGATTGACCTCCCAATCTACCAAGATTGGAAGCCAAAGCGTCACATTTTTTTCCTTTGCCCCTCAGCTTTCTCTTCATAATTGCTGAGGGGGACAGGGCCCTGGGTTTGGTTTCCTGGGCGTTTCTGTCGCCCTCTTCAGCTCCCCGCCATGGAGTGGCTTCGGTCACCCATGCTTTATTGTGGTCGGCTGGGAGGGCTCTGTGGGGGCGCTCGGTTATGGCCTTGGTCTTGCTCGGGGCCTTGGGGCTGTTCGGCCAGGCAGCTTGGGGAACAACAACAACAACATAAATAAAAGGACACCACCATTACTGTAAGGTTTATGATGGGGACATGGAAATTTAAGGGGAGACGGACCGTTTTTTTTTTTTTTTTTTCCAATTCTATTAATTCATTTATTCCTTTATTTCTTAGTTTTCTCGCTAGACCTCCAACAAGCTTAGAAAAACAACCCCTAGACCCCCATTCAAAATAAATTAGTAAATTTTCGGTAGAAAACTGATCCGGCCAAAGGCCGGTTCCTCTTAAAATTTCAGGCTCGCTATCGCTCGCCAGGAAATAATCGACACCTATATGGCACAAAATTTCTTAAAATTTACATTTAAATGGGGCGAAAGGTGTTAAAATCGCCAAACTAGTGCGCCGAACGTCTTATAATCTCAAAACAAATGGAGCTTTACACGAGGGAGAAAGGGGACCAGATAAACGACCCATCTCCCCTTAACAGATTATATACCTCAACATTTGTATTTTGTTTTCTGTGTTCATTGTTTTTCTGTTGTGTTGTCTCTATTCTGGCTCTGTCTTGAGTGCCCCCCCCCCCAACCCCCCCCCCCCACACACACACACACACACACACACACACAAAGGAAAAGTGGGTATTGGGCCTGAGTATATAGATAGATAGATAGAACAAAAACAAACCCCCTGAACCATACCCTTGTTACTACTACTGTCTTCTATGTTGTGTACAGTTGGTGGCGTGCGCGGGGTGCCGTGCTGTGTCTGCTGCAGGTAGCCGTCTTCACCAACATGTTCACCGTCCTAGCGTGCCCCGGAGCGCCCCTCCGCGTCACCAGCCTTGTGATGGACTTGCTAGGAGACCCCCGGCTAGAAGTTCAACAGATGGCCTCAACCGTTCTCAGCACAAGATAGAAGAAAGCTGGATGTGATGGAGATGAACTGCTTGAGGAGAATACAGTATGTAGAGTGACTCGTAGAGATAGATTGAGGAATGAAGAGATACGTAGGAGAGTGGGACAGCAGGAACCCTTGTCAGCCAGAGTGGACAGAAGGGTGCTGTGCTGGTATGGACATGTTAAGTGAATGGAAGATGAAAGGCTTACCAAGAGAGGATATGAGTCAGACACAAGGGGAGGTAGAGGGAGAGGAAGACCTCCATTGAGATGGAGAGCTTGTGTAGTACAAGTGTTGGAAGATGGAGAGATTACTGTAGAACAGGCAAGAGAAGTGGTATAAATAAGAATGAATGGAGAATGCTTGTGAATAGAAGAGTGATAATGCGGTTGTTGGGAGAAGGGATCGGACGCCAGTTGGACTAGATAATAATCCATCAGGCGCCTGGCCCAGGGAGCCAGTGTATATGAAGGGTCATGCTTGGTAGTAAGGTGGGCGGGCATTGTGGTGGTAAAGCTCCGTTGTGTGTCTGCCTGCTGAGACCAAACCTCTCCAGGAGGTCTGGGACCTGGCTGTCTCAGCTGGGGGCCCCAAAAATGTGCCTGGGTCTGTGGGTATTCTTTTGGGCGACCTAGATATGGGTGAATTTTTTATTTTGTTTTATGTGTCGTGTTATCCCTGTTTGGGCTCTGTCTCGAGTCGGTCACCCCCAGCTGTGGGATATGTGCCTGAGCATATACATACAATATTGTTTTTTTATATTCTAGGGAGATTCTTTGCCGTCCGTCTCATGTGCTTCTTTCCTTTTTCCTCCTTTACTCTTTTTTCTGACTCTTACAGTGTCCTTCTTCTCTTGCAGTCTTTCCCTGCTGTCCATCCGTTGGTTCTTGCCATCCAAGATTGGCTTGTCAGTCTTTCTGCTCGGAAAAAGGTTGTCCAATTTTGTTGGGTGCCTAGCCATGTTGGTGTCCGTGGAAATGAGCAGGTTGATGTTCTCGCTCGCGACGCTGCGGCGGTCCGATCAACTTCTCTCTCTATTCCCGCCTCTGACTATTATCCAGCTATCTCTGCCTTCCTCCTGTCTCGCTGGCAAACCATGTGGTCTTCTCTTTCCTCTAATAAGCTCCGCACTGTTAAGGCCTCCGTTTCTGCCTGGGCTGACCCCTCTCACCGTGTTCGCCGTTGGGAGACTGCGTTGGCCCGGCTTCGGATAGGCCATACCAGACTTACCCACTCCTTCCTCATGTCCCGCTCGCCTCCACCTCTTTGCTCTCGGTGTAGTGTTCAGCTTTCTATTTTTCACATTTTCCTTGACTGTCCTCTCTTTTCTTCGGCCCGTTGACGTTATTTTCCCTTGGTCGTCATCCTTGTCTTGCCGATATCCTCTCAGAGTCCCCTTTCTTTTCCGTTGACCACGTAATGGCTTTCCTTTCCTCTCTCAGGCTCCTTAACGATATTTAAATTCCTTTCCTTCTAACACTATCCGTTTCCTGCTTTAGTGCCATATGGCCTTTGTTGCCTGGTGCTAGAAATTTATTAATGTTATGTTATGTTATTCTAGGGAGAGTTTACGAGTAAGTTGGAGCGTCGTCGTGTGAAGCGAGGACGCGGCGCCAAGACTGCCACCACCACAACACCTGCAAAAGTAACCGAGAGACACGCAGCTGTACTAGGGTTGTGCGCTTATGTTAGCGCATTCCCTTGTACCTGATATGCTACCACAGGTCCTTCTTACTCTGAGTCAACACCTCAACGACCCACATCCTATACCGGTAAGTACTGTACATACATTAAAGACTATGATCTACACGTGAGTTGGTCAATCTTTTTTGTTTTTACCTTACAGTGGCGTTCCAGGCAGCTCCGTATTTGGTGTCCCTCTTATTCAGTCCTTTGGCAGTGAGATCAGTTTGTACCACCTGATCCCATATCTTTCTTGGTCTACCTCTCCTTACGACTCCCTCCATTTTCATAGACCGAATAAGACAACCATTTGAGGAAAAGCACTTTATGGATATACTGTACTGTAGTTCCCTTATGATGTACGGTACCAGATATGTTACCACAGGTCCTTCTTAATCTGAGTCAACACCTTAATTACCCACATCCTATACTGGTAAGTCTGAACATTATGATACATTTTGGCAGTTTATTCTGGCTACCATTCGATGATTTTATGCAATTTAGGAAGGATCTGTGGGAATTATAGGGGTAAAAACAATCTCATTTAACCATATTACACACATCATAAAGACCTTACAGACTATTCAAATTAAAGCCCTAAACATCATAACAGGCTGCACAGCTACTTCACCTACAGATCACCTACATCAAGAAACCAAAGTCCTCAAAGTCAAAGACCATCTGGACATGAGAGGCACTCAATTCCTGGCAGCAGCCTCCACGAATCAACACCACCCACTACACTACATGGCAACACATCCACAGACACCAATAAATATCAAAACAACACCCAGCACACGCTATCACACACAAATACTGTCCTCTCTCCCTCCCTGCCCACCCCAAACCAACTTCCAGAAGCACATCCATACTCATATCTCTCACCGTTCCATCCACTCACTCATAAACAACACGCAGTTGCAGGCACGACCTCCCGAAATCCATCCTTCTGAATCCTCCCTTCCTCGCGAGGACAGAGTCCACCTGGCCAGGCTGAGATGCGGACACCATCCAGCCCTTCTAGCTATCATAAGAGACTGGATGACTCCGTCGTCGACTCCTGCCCGGGTTGTAACACAGCACCCCATACTATTAAACACGTCATAGAAGACTGCATTTCACACAACCACTTACGCCAACAACACAATCTACGCTCCTTGAGAGCTCTGTGGGAAAGCCCGGCTGTGGCCATGGCCTTCCTTAGGGACTCGGGGCTGTTCGGCCAGGCAGCTTAGGGAACAACAGCAACAACCATCTGACTTCCATATATTCTTCCTAATATGAATACAATTGTCTAATAATAGCCAGAAAACTGATAAGAAATGCGTAATTGTATCTTCCAAGAGTGAACACCATATGAGGAGGAGCACTTTATTAGGGTGAGGGCTGGTCCTATCCAGAGTGAGATTTTTTTTTTTTTTTTTTTTTTTTCTATATTCCAACTTACTCCCTCTTGGGCATAGGCTGAGAGCCTGGACATTCACAGCTGTAGAATGAGCAGTGAAGCCTGTGAGGTCTTGTTCCAGTCTAGGGAGTGAGGCATGTGAAGCACGTAGAGTACAACGAGCACCTGCCATCTTGCCTTCACATGAGGCACAGTGCTCACTCATGGTCCGAAGCGACCCCATCTCTGAAGCCACCTCGTTCCCATGCTTCACTGTCTCATCCCCTACACTCGGACACTCACTCTTACACACACACACAACGCCACCTGTTGAGCAGCTAACTCACCAGGCATTGCACCCCTATAGCATAATTTGAATATGGGAATATTCATACAGTGCTATTTAATCAGGGAACAATGAGGGTATTTTATTAGCATTTTGGTGGGCTTTGTGGTAATGCACTGATACTAGGTACAGCACAAATTCCATCCCAATAATATCTTCCCATTGATACATCGGGATTTGAACCCGGGACCTTTGGATTACCAGGCCAGTGGCAAGACCACTCCGCCACACCTCCCCTTCATTCCCTTGGCATCCTCTACCCAACTTTAGCCATTTCTGTCTGTCTTTATTCCTGTACTACTTTTCCTTCTAGGTGCTGTCGATATCTTCCGATTGGGTGGCTCTGCAAGGTTATTAAGTGATTAAAGTTTATTGTCATTATAATACATACATACAAGTTATAAACCACAATTATAATACTATTATGGCCTAGTCTGCTGAGCCACAAGGCTCCTAAGTAGACATGAATATATCTAGCATATTTAATGCAGAAACACACACATTACATAAATGTATAATATTATGCATTTATATGAATAGCAAATAAATGGAAATTTTAATGATATTCATGGAAAATTATTTATATATGTGGACAGTGAGGCCATTGGTCCGGGGGTGCAGCCCATGGCCCATGGCTTGATGATACCCTCCCCCGCTGCCCTCTCAGAGACAGATCTCATAATTTTTCCCCTTGCCCCTCAACTCTCTCTTCATAACTGTTAAGGGGCACAGGCGCTTTGGTGTCCCGGGCGTTTCCGCACTCTCTTTAGCCCCTCGCCTGGGAGCGCCTTCAGTCACCTGGGCATCTTTAGTGGTAAAGCTGGGATGGTTTTGTGGGGGCGCTAGGTTATGACCTTGGCGTTGCTCAGGACCTTTGGGCTATTCGGCCAGACAGCCTGGGGAACAACAACAACAACAGTATTTATCATTTTCCCAGGCGACCATCAAGAAGACATATTATTATCATTATTAGTATTACAGTATTTGTATTATTAGTATTAGTATTCTTGCTGTTAACTATGTTTATAATTTTCCAAGGCTACCATCAAGAAATATTATTATTATTATTCCTGTGGACAAAACGGTTTTTAAGCTTGTATGTATGTATGTATTTATAATATTCTTAATTTTTTTTTTTTTTTTATCAACCCTATATAATTTCCCCAGGCTACCATCAAGAAGACCCTCAGTAACTTCCGCCGGACCCACCACGACAATTGGCGTGACCACAAGCAGAAGTTCACCGAGGACCAGCTCTCCGTCCTCACCGACCTCCTCCTCTCTCCCTCATACTGTGCCTAAATAACAATCCAAACTATACTCTGGTCAATATACAGTATGTGGGCCAATAATCCTGAGCCCTAGCCTCTGTACAGGGTGTCAAACCAGAGCCATTTTGTTTGATGACTTGAATGATTATGTGAAAGAATACAAGACAATTAACCCCTTGAAGCTCTGACGCGTTTTAGTAGTACATTCTGGCTATCATTAGACGATTTCATGCAGCTTACGAAGGATCTGTGGGAATTAAAAGGGTAAAGACTAACTCAATCAACCCTCTGACTCCCATACAACCTTCCGAATCTGAAGAAAGTCGCCTAATAATAGCCAGAAAATGGAAAAGAAGTGTGTTGTCGATCCTCAGAGGGTTATAATAATAATAATAATAATAATACTTTATTTCAGACTCACACAGTACAGAGGGGACCATACATACCTTACAGTAACATAAATATATATAAGCTACTGTACATAGGCTACATAAAATAAAAAGAAATTAAATAATACCCAGCTTGCTATCATGTAGTTCACAGCACTGCCTCAACCAAAAACAGTGGTCATCAAACTACTGTGTTACCAAAACCACTGTCCTAATTGTGTACAGTACCATGCCTCACATCATTTAGCTTCCGGTACAGTATGTTGCTACAATACAGTATAGGAATATCGGTACTGTACTGCACTATGAGGTTCAGTACCGGTATGCTAATTCTGTAGAGTAGCAGACCTGAAATCATTACCTAAGGTTAAATATAGAGCAACTTCCTCCAGTGTGCCTGGATCCTAGAGATGTACACTATGCTTGGAGTTTGTAGCATTTTAATGATACTGTTCTCAGAAGTGTTAAGGCGCTGAATGAATTTATATGTTAGCTTTCTAATGAGTGATTGGTAACAGTGTAAGTTCATATAGGCACATAGCGTACTTGTACTCTCATATTTTGAGAGCCCCAGAAACATTTTCATGATATTGTGATATTCTTACAGTTTTTTTTCTTACAGTAGATCCTCTGGAAAAAGGCAAACTATGCCTGTGTATCCAGCTCAGTACCAGTACTTGCACTGCTGCGGTCGTTCACGGTGTTGGCGGCGGCGGTAGCAGACGCAACATTTTTACTATTCTGTATTTTTGTTTTATAATCAAACTTCAAATCTTGTCTTCCCCATGCTTTATCAAGATTACTTTCAAACTCCCTTATTGATTCGGAATCGACTACATACTGGGGCAGTGCGTTCCACTCATTTACCACTCTATCACAAAATGAGTTCTTCGCCTTCTCAAGCCTATTTCTTTCTTTGTAAATTTTCTTAGAGTGTCCTCTCGTTCTTGTTCCCTCCCGCATCAAGAAGATACCTTCACACACATCCTCATCGTACTTTCCTGACACTATCTTAAAAGTCTCTATCATATCCCCTCTCTTTATGAGATATGAGATACTTAGTCTATTCACTGTCATTTTCTTATAGTTCCACCATAGTTGTGCTAACGTGAAATAGCATTGTTTTGGCTTTTTATAACTTCCAAGAACATAATTTGAACTATATACAGTACCATAATTTGATCTTTAATTATACGGCAATATACAGTAGACTAAAAATAATGGACTTGCCTTCCGTTTAACACCCTGAACCAGAGCCATTTTGTTTGACGACTTGAATGATTGTGAGAAGGAATACAGAATATTAACATAAAATAGCATTGTTTTGGTAATTTTTTCACTTCCGAAGACAATATGAGAAAGAATACATACACTTAAAATGAAATAGCATTGTGTTTGTTCATTTTATCACTTTCAAAGACAATATGAGAAGGAATTATAATGTAAAACTTGCAAAATAAACAAACTAAAACTTGGACAAACACAGTAAAAAGACAAAACAACTTTTGTTTTTGGTAATTTTATCACTTCCAAAGACAATATGAGAAGGAATACAGAACATTACCATACCATAGCCTTGTTTTGGTCATTTTATCACTTCCAGACACAGTGTGAACTATTAACCCTTTGAGTACCAGCGACGTGTGTTATATTTTATGCTAGCTATATTTAGACGATATTATGCAGCTCGGGAAGGATCTGGGGTAGTTCATAGGGTTGGTCGAGATAGTTTGAAGTCTTATTATTGCTAGAGGTTCTTCCTAAGATTAATTAAATTGTCTAATAGTAGCCAGAATAAAATTAAAATGACGTCACTGGTACTGGACGGGTTAATCACAATATATTCTTTGCACATGTACAGTATACAGTAATAAAGACTATAAAGAAAGGACTCGGCTTGCGTTTGACACCCGGCTTCTGTAACTCAAAAACGACTGTACCCTGTTCTAAATAGGTAGGCCGGAAATCGTGAACCCTAACCTCTGTAACTCATAAAGGGCTAGAGCAAATGGGCTGTCAATTTCCACACCTATGCTCTGGCTGATCTTTCCTAAATGGCAGAAATATTAGATGGATTACTCTAGTCGTTTGTGAGTTGTTGTTGTTGCTGTTCCCCAGGCTGTCTGGCCGAGCAGCCCCAAGGTCCCGAGCCAGGCCAAGGCCATAACCGAGCGCCCCCACAGAACCTTCCCTGCTTACCTCTAATAAATCCTAGGTGACCGAAGCCACTCCAAGGCTGAGGAGGGTGCGGAAACGCCCGGGAAACCAAAGCCCCACCCAGGGCCCTGTGCCCTTCAGCAATTATGAAGGAAAAGTTGAGGGGCAAAGGAAAAATGTGACTATTTGACTCCCAGTCTGTTAACCTCTAGGTTGGCAGATTTAGAGGTCAATCCACGGAAGAGATGCCGTCACTTGAAATCTAGAAAATAAGTAAAAGGAACAGTCAGAGTAAGTTATGGGTATGGCAGGGAACGTTCAGCTCTCACTCTGATAGACCAGCCCATCACCACATGACTAGAACCCAATCCTCTCGGCATCAGCTAGGAAAGGCCCTAGAAAGCCGCCTTTGGTGGGGGGATAACTTCCCTATTTCAACTCCTTTCGGGGCTGGGCACCCGCCTTCGTTTGTGAGTTATAGAGTATAACGTTCAAGAGTTATATGGCGGGTGCCCAACTCCGAAAGGAGTTGAAGTAGGGGAGCTATCCCCCCGCCAAAGGCGGCTTTCTAGGGCCTTTCCTAGCTGATGCTGAGAGGATTGGGTTCTAGTCATGTGGTGATGGGCTGGTCTATCAGAGTGAGAGCTGAGCGATCTCTGCCATACCCATAGCTTACTCTGACTGTTCCTTTTACTTATATATCTTCTAGATCTCAAGTGACGGCGTCTTTTCCGTGGATCGACCTCCCTACTGCCAACCTAAAAGTTGGCAGATTGGGAGCCAAAGCGGCACATTTTTCCCTTGCCCCTCAACTTTCTCTTCATAATTGCTGAGGGGCACAGGGCCTTGGGTGGGGCTTTGGTTTCTCGGGCGTTTCCGCGCCCTCCTCAGCTCCCTGCCTTAGAGTGGCTTCGGTCACCTGGGTTTTGTTAGTGGTAAGCAGGGAGGGTTTTGTGGGGGCGCTTTATGGCCTTGGCCTTGCTCGGGACCTTGGGGCTGTTCGGCCAGGCAGCCTGGGGAACAACAACAACAACAACAACGTTCAAGAGTTTTGGACTGCATATTTGGAACAGGGTATACTGTAGAGTAATACAGGTAATATTTAGGCCAACCATCTTGCCCAATAAGCTCTTATTAAAATGTAAAACTTGCAAAGAAAGTCAAACCAAAACTGGGACAAAGACAATATAAAGTCAAAACAACATATCAAAATCGCTATGTGGAAACAACGCTTACTAAAACAAAATTTATGAAATGAAAGAACACAATCTACCACATAGGGTGTACATTACTACATGAGCAAGTTAATCTGGTTCCCAAGCAAACTAATTGCACATATAACAACGCACTATCGTCACGTTCAGGGAATTAGTCAATTTGGGAAGTCTACAATTAAAATGTAAAACTGGCAAAACAAACAAACCAAAACCTAGCCTACTTACTGTGAATGGACTATAGCTATGATGAACCCGTTGAAGATCGTCACACATTCTGACAAGTTTATTCTGGCTAGCATTAGACAATTTAATACAATTTAGGAAGGATCTGTGGGAATGGTAAGATTATACACACATTTTGACAAGTTTATTCTGGCTATCATTAGATGATTTTATTCAATTTAGGAAGGATCTGTGGGAATTTTAATGTATTTTTTTTTTTTTTTCGTTTTTTTTTTGGTTATACTGTTTATACTCGGGCACATACCCCATTGCTGGGGGTGGCCGACTCCAGACAGAAACCGAACAGAAACGTTTAAAGTTCCAATTCTTAGGGTCCCGGACCACTTTCGCGTTCCGTCGCCCCTTTCTCTGTCTAGTTGAATTGAATTGAATTGAATTGAAACTTTTTATTTAGCCAGTAGAACATACACATGATAATCATAATACAAAATTAACATTACATTGGCTGAGCCTTGTGAGAGGTATCTCTCTTAACCTCTGAAGTGCACATGGGGGTATTAGACACCTCTGCCTGTGCGCATGTATTTGAGCTGTTTCCATCACTAAAATATTCATTTTACCATAAATAGCATTAATACTTCTCCATATGCGCCTATTATAGGTTGATTATAAAGGTATTAACCTGTTACAACAATAAGGGCGGGTGCCCAACCCCGAAAGGGGTTGAAATAGGGGAGCTATCCCCCCGCCAAAGGCGGCTTTCTAGGGCCTTTTCTAGCTGATGCTGAGAGGATTGGGTTCTAGTCATGTGGTGATGGGCTGGTCTATCAGAGTGAGAGCTGAGCAATCTCTGCCATACCCATAGCTTACTCTGACTTTTCCTTATACTTATATATTTTCTAGATCTCAAGTGACGGCGTCTCTTCCGTGGATTGACCTCCCAATCTACCAAGATTGGAAGCCAAAGCGTCACATTTTTCCCTTGCCCCTCAACTTTCTCTTCATAATTGCTGAGGGGCACAGGGCCCTGGGTGGGGCTTTGGTTTCCCGGGCGTTTCCGCACCCTCCTCAGCCCCCCGCCATGGAGTGGCTTCGGTCACCCAGGCTTTATTGTGGTCAGCGGGGAGGGTTCTGTGGGGGCACTCGGTTATGGCCTTGGAATTGCTCGGGGCCTTGGGGCAATTCGGCCAGGCAGCTTGGGGAACAACAACAACAATAAAACAAGTGGAAACAGCGTTTGGATGGTCAAAATCGGCGATACAGGCCGGGAGTTACATAATGTATGGCTGAGGCAACCTCCTTTCCCGCCACTTTTCCCCAAGACTGGAGAGACACTGTCGATCGATACTCTCTCTCTCTCTCTCTTGCACTCGCTTGCTAACAGTGATGACAACGCCCTGCTTGCAACTCGCTAATGTTAGCACGAAAATATACCACAGAATAAGGGAATAACAGGGAAAATAGGTGATAACTGAAGGAGGGGAGGAAAGTGGGGAAGGAGGGGAGGTAGAGGAGTGATATTTTCCATGGCCCAGGGGCAATTTTTTTTTATTTTTTTTTTTTTTTTTTTGGTGTTTAAAATTGATTTTTTTCCCCTGACTCTTGAGAGTCTTCCCGCAGTCCGCCGGGGGAACTCTTAAGAGTCTTCCCGCAGTTCCCGGGTTAAAGGCACAGTTGAGCAGGATAATTTTATTAGAATTATAATGTAAAACTTGAAGCATAAACAAACCAAAACAGGAACGGCGCAATATTGAGACAAAAGAACTTATTAACCCTTTCAAGCTCCAATACGCGTTCCTGTTCTGTTTCTGGCTACTATTAGAACATTTTATTTAGATTAGTAACGGTACATTTTTTTTTTTTTTTTTTTCTGTGATTGAGGGAGGCAAAAGGCAGAATTGCCTATAGTGAGTGCCTCTCCCATAGTTGAAAGAGTGACAGGGCCAAAATCAAGGGACGATCGAGGCAAAATGCCTGGACACACGGAGTTTGAAGCAATTTAAGTCATAGGAAGAGGGAAAGACTGATTCTGGGAGAGAGTTCCAGAGCTCGGCTGTTGAGTAGAAGAAAGTTTGAGAGTAACGTTTCATTCTTGGGTTAGAGAGTTGCACAGAGTAGGGGTGGGATTGAGTTGCAAGACGGGTACCACGTGCCCTACGTAAAGGAGGTGGTATGCACTGGGAAAGCTCTGAGGAACACTGATTATTATAGTAGCGATAGAATAGCGAGAGAGATGCAACATTGCGGCGGAGAGAGAGAGATTGCAGAGAGTTGGTGAGTGGATGGGAGTTAATGATACGAAAGGCCTTCCTTTCAACTTTGTCTAGGAGAGTGGTGTGAGAGGAACCTCCCCACACATGTGAACAATCTTCAATACAAGGACGCACTATGCCCCTGTACAGAGCAAGAAGCTGTGTTGGGGAAAAGAACCCCTTGAGGCGGTTGAGCACACCCAGCTTCTGGGAGGCTGCCTTAGCAAGACTGGTAATATGGTCCTTCCAACTGAGAGCAGAAGAAAAAGAGACACCAAGAATATTGAGAGAAGATGAAGGGTTGATTTTTGTATTGTTGAAGAATAAGGGATAGTCCGCTGGGAGATCCTGACGGTTAGATAGATGGAGAAATTGGGTTTTGGAAGCATTAAAGGTAACAAGGTTTTCTCTGCCCCAATTGGAGATAGTATTTAGATCAGAATTTAAGAGTTCTATGGCTTCATTACGCTTGTCGTTAAGGGATTGCTGGCTGGGACGTTCTGAAAAAACTAATGGAGTAGTGTAAGGTTGAGTCGTCTGCGTATGAATGGATGGGAATTAAGGTACAGTTAAGGAGATCATTTATAAAAATTAGAAAGAGAATAGGAGATAGGACAGAGCCCTGAGGAACACCAGAGTTTATTGGGTGAGGAAGTGAACAATGGCCATCCACAACCGCGGCTATGGAACGGCCGGAAAGGAAATTAGAGACAAAGGCACAGATGGAGGGATAGAAACCGAAGGAGGGTAGTTTAGAAATTAAAGATTTGTGCCAGACTCTATCGAAAGTTTTCGATATGTCTAGTGCAATAGAAAAAGTCTCACCGAAGTCCCGAAAGGAGGATGACCAAGAGTTAGTAAGATATGAAAGAAGATCACCAGTAGAGCGACCCTTAAGGAAGCCATACTGGCGATCTGAGAGCAGATTATGAGAAGAGAAATGCTTAAGAAATTTGGAAGCAAGAATAGTTTCAAAAACTTTAGAAAGACAAGAGATGAGAGCAATTGGACGATAGTTGGAGGGTTGAGAGCGGTCACCCTTCTTTGGGACAGGTTGAATGTGGAAGTCAAAGGGTTGATTGAGATAGTATTTACCCTTTTAATACCCACAGATACTTCCTAAGCTGCATACAATCGTCTAATGATAGCCAAAATAAACTGCTAAAACGCGTCAGAGCTTCAAAGGGTTAAAATCACTCTGTGGAAATAAATGAACACAAAACAAGGTAAAGACTATCTCAATTGACCACTTCCGAGTTTCAGGCTATAAGGAAGTTGGAGCTGTGGACAACGATATTTAACATAATTTATAGCTATAATACGGTCGTAGTACATATATAAATACTGTACATAAATCCCAATTCAACATACCATTTATCCATCAGAAACGTACATTATTATTGCATTTCTGTTTTATGAGGGCTTCTGCCCAGTAGGCTGTAGACAAATAGTTTTTATTATTATTATTGCATTTCTGTTTAATATTGTAGTCTACAGCTCCAACTTCCTTATAGCCTAAAACTCGCAAGTAGTGTATTAACCCTCTGACTTCCATATGAGGCTCGCAGTGCAACAAGGGATGAAGATACCAAATACAAAAAATGTCGGAAAACATCGTCAAAGGTTGACAACTTTTAATAACCATTATTTTTTTGTTATTAGGTCTACAAAGTTAAATTTTACACCAGTATGGCCACCTCATTAAGGGGAGTAAGGCGTCTGGCAATAGATAGATAGATAGATAGATTTTTTTTTTTTTTTTTTGCTAGACGCCAATTCCCGTGAAGGGGTGGCCATGAACATTAGGCGTTTGTGACAAATTGCTAGGTCAAGTTGCCCGGGCTTGACATCCACCAATAACATTTTGACAGAGCGGGTTTGACCTCCCGACCCTTTAATCAGCAGCTGACGCTTTACTGACTATGTTACGGCTTGTTACATTTATTTTTTAGTTTCCTCGCTAGACCTTCATCAAGCATAAAAAAATACTCCCTAGAGTAGCAGTGGTACTCAACCTGGGGGGCGCAAGAGGATTCCAGGGGGGGCGCGAGCCTCAGGAGAATAATATAGCTATAAATAAATAAAAATAAGTTGTGTTATTTCTAGACTAGATCAGTTAAATTAAAAAAAAAAAAAAACTACGGTAAAAAAAAAAAAAAAAAAAAAAAAAAAAATAATAATAATAATAATAATAATAATAATAATAAAAAGTTTGAAATAATGAAGCAGTATCGTCGTTACTAATTCATGTTTTCCCTCCACGTACCGTAGAGTACATTACCCGTCGTGGACGTGTATAATTCGCGTCGCTTACTGGTGAGCCGTGAGGCCCGTTTCTCAGACCCAGTCCCACACAATCAACACTCCCAGTTTACCACACATGTCCGAGGGTATCTGTACATCTCTTCCTTCCCGTTTCTACAGGCGAAATTGTTGAGGTACATTATATCAGTTTCTTATCCACCCACCAACATTGTCAAGTTTGTGAGAATGTGAATGGAAGAAGGGGGAAGAGATATATTCAGGGGATTTTTTCTGTTAAGTATTTTTGGACTAGTTTTGTTTTCCCTGTGTTGTTGATGGGCTGCCCCGCCTTGGTGGGATTATTGCCCTTTGTTTGAAAAAAAAAATATCTCAGTTTCTATGTTTATCAATATACCGAAATATGTTGAGAAACCGTAGTTAAGATTACTGGTGAATTTCGAAGATGTATATTTTGTTTTATTTGTTTTTCGTTCCTATTGTAACAAATCAGAAGTTAATGGTCTTAAATTAATTTACTGTTTACGAAAAAAGTTGTATTAATAACCACCACAGCATGATTATCACAACCACATGATCAGTGAGTGAGTCAGAGAGGTAGAGTGAGTGAGTAGGACAGTGAGTATCCGAGAGAGAGAGAGAGAGAAATGTACGTCACGGAGCTGATGGGGTTAATAATTAACCCCATCAGCTCCGTGACGTACATTTCTCTCTCTCTCTCTCTCTCTCTCGGATACTCTACCTCTCTGACTCACTCACTGATCATGTGGCTGTGATAATCATGCTGTGATGGTTATTATCAAGAGGTGAAAAATACCTTAATTTACACGTGCATATTATCTTGTTCACAGATACGTGTTGCCAGTTTCACACCAACTACTTTGCAATGAGTGCCAAGAAGCGGAAGTATATTGAAGATTATATTCGTTTTGGATTCGTGTCCCTCCAAAAGGGTGACACAGAGGTCCCACAGTGCGTGATATGTTACAAGACTCTGAGCAATGATGGAATGCGACCCTCACGCTTGGAACGCCACCTGAAAACAGCACATCCTGGTCTAGTTGACAAGCCGAAGGCATTCTTTGAAACAAAAAACACACCTTGAAGCAAGTGAAATTGGACGACAGCGGGTCATTTCGACAACAATCATCAAAGGTTGTTGAGGCTTCTTATGAAATTTCCATGTTGATTGCAAAGAGCAAGAAGAGCCATACCATTGGAGAGACTCTCATAAAGCCAAGTATACTCTGTGCAGCTCAACTCATTCTTGGTAAAGATAGTGCAAATAAGCTTTCCCAAATTTCTCTGTCAAACGATACAGTCCAGAGAAGGATCCATGAACTGTCTCAAGATATCAAAGATCAAACTCTCGAACAAGTAAGAGCCTCCCCTGTTTTTGCAATCCAGTGTGATGAAACGACTGATATCGCTCAGTGTGCTCAGCTCCTGATGTATGCTCGTTTCGTGTCAGGCAACAATATAAAAGAGGAAATTTTGTTCTGTCGCCCCATGGAAAGTTGTACAACAGCAGAAGCCATTTTTCAAGTTACATCAAACTTTTTTCAGGAAAATCAACTTTCTTGGGACTCACTAATAGGGGTGTGTACTGATGGAGCCCCAGCCATGCTTGGCCTGCATTCTGGGTTCGTCACAAAGGTGAAAGAAAAAAATCCTTCTGTAATAAGTACACACTGCATAATTCATCGTGAAGCTTTAGCATCCAGAACTTTGCCTGATGAAATGAGGGATGTCCTGAACGTGGCTATAAAGGTAGTCAACTTCATCAAATCTGGAGCCTTAAACAGTCGTCTCTTCAAATTGTTGTGTAAGGATATGGATTCTGAACATGAAGCCCTGCTTTTTCACACAAACGTACGATGGCTATCAAAAGGAAACATGCTTGGACGGCTTTATGAGCTACGAGAAGAAGTAATAATATTTCTAGATTCGCAGCAGAAGGCATCCCTTCGTGACAAATTCCAGTCTGACGGCTTTCAGATAACTCTAGCTTACTTGGTGGACATTTTTTAATCTTTGAATGCAGTGAACCTTAAACTACAAGGGAAAAACATCCACATCATCATGCACCACGACACCATTCGAACCTTCATGGCCAAACTCGACCTCTGGAAATGTCGAATTCAGCAGGGAAATACAGCCAGTTTTAGTAACTTAGATTCTGGTCTCGCTCACGGTAACCTTGACTCTGAGTTAAAGACCCATATAATCACTCATCTAAGCAGCTTGAAAGCAGAATTCATCAAATACTTTCCAGACATAGACGACAAGCGTGAATCCTGGAAATTCATTAGGAATCCATTTCAGTGTGAATTGGCTGATGTTGCTGAGGAAGTCCAAGAGGAGTTTCTTGAGTTATAGTTCAATTTCACAGCTAAGGATGAATTCAATGATCTGGATTTGGAGACATTCTGGGTTAAGTACCTTTCTGTTTACCCTCTGATCTCACATCAGGCTCTTCGGATTCTAACAATGTTTGGATCCACGTATCTTTGTGAAACTGCATTTTCCACGCTCACTGCTATCAAAACCAAGTACAGAAACCGCCTGGATGTTGAAGCTGACTTACGTTGTGCACTCTCAAGCATTCAACCCCGTATTCAAGATCTGGTAGCTAAGAAGCAGTGTCAGGTATCTCACTAAATATGTAATTAAGTCATCATGTAGAATTGAAACTGTCAATTATCTCACTGTATTTCCTACTTAGTAAATGGACTATACAAGCCATAAGGCGTTTTTTATTCCTTTTCATATTAAATCTGCGAGTGAAATTTATCTATATATGCAAGGGGGGCGTGGAGGGAAAGAAAAATTCGTGGAGGGGGCATGGTAGTAAAAAGGTTGAGAACCACTGCCTAGACCCTCCTGCAAGATAAATTTGTAAACAAATTTACAAAAAATTTCAGGCTGAAGGCTGGTTTCTCTTAAATTACAGGCTCGCTATCGGTCACCAAGAAAAAATGTACACCTAAATGGCATGAAAGGTCTTGATATTGATAGAGAAACGGGACGAAAGGTTTTAAAATCGCCAAACTAATGGGGCGAAGGTCTTGAAAGCTGAAAACTAATGGGGCTAAACACGCGGAAGAAGGGGGACCATGAAACTCCCCATCTCCCCTACAGACCAGACTATAGAGACCTTGTACAGTTGGCCAAATAAGTGATGTCGCGGCACCAAGTATATTTCGATCAATAATTGGTATCAGCACTATCTAAGATTCTAAGCATTAATTCATCATTTCGAGGGAGATATACAAACATGTTTTGATCTTTACACCCCCTATTCAACATCTGACAGACATAAATACAGCACACAGTGAGCAAAACGTAATGACAGAGGAGACGAGACTTATTTGGCCAACGTACTAAGAGAGACCGGACACCTTCATCTGTGGCGGCCATTTTGGTGACTCGAGCATCAACGAACCCGGTTTTTCTTTATTTTTGATCATGTGGAATGTATGCCTCAAGACCAAACTCTATCCTGTACAATCGCGCTAATAAGTCATGTCTCGGCACCAAGTACGTTTTGATCAATAATTGGTATCAGCAATAGCTAAGCTTCATTTCTTCATATCGAGTGAAATATACAAACATGTTCCTACACTTACCCACCCTATTCAACATATGACAGACATTAATACAGCACAGAGCGAGCCAAACGTAATGACAGCTGGGACATGACTTATTAGCGCCACCGTACCAGTAGGCTATTCCCAAATGTTTATTATGGGTTTATTGAGGGTATATCACCAAAGACCAAACTATATATCCTGTAGGCTACCAGTTTTGAAGTTATTATAATTTTTGTTTTAAGGAGATAAGTAATCCCTTCTGTACCTGCACCGTTCTGTTAACTTCATTCTGGCTACTGTTAGACGATTTTATTCAGTTTACAACTGGGCTCCATCAATATAAACAGGCTTCGAACTATCTCACTTAACCCTTTTTCTATCTATCTATCAATCTATTGCCTGACGCCGTGATCCCCGAAGGGGTGGCCACGAACGAACCGCCCCCATGCACCTCTGTCCCCCGTCAGTCGACGCCCCTCCCCCCAACCAGCACCGCCTTCGTTCATGTACTTCCTCACTCCATCCTTCCACCTCTCATTCGGTCTACCTCTCCCTCTCTGTCCCTCCACCTCGCTCTCGTACACCCTCTTAGTCATTCTCTCGCTTTCCATACGTTCCATATGGCCGAACCATCTCAAGTTGTTCCTTTTCACACCCTTTTTACTACCCTTTTTACTACCACAAATCCTTCTGAAACTGCGCATAATCATCTAATTATAGCTAGAATAAAAATATAAGACTTTGCTGGTACAGAAGGAGTTAATAGTTGATAACATTTGTTGCATTATTGAGAGAAAGGTTTTGTTTGTACCGCTGTTGATCATTATTATATTATGTGGTCTATCAAGTAATGATATTTATAATTTGAGGTTTGTCTTTGATTTCAACCCTTAACCCTTCCTGCCCGGGTGTCATTTTAAAATGACACCACGGCTGAGGGTGCAATTTTAAAATCCGTATGCTTGAAAGCGTGCTTTGAATTCCGTGTGGTGAAAACTTGCTTTGCAGGGGCGATCGCAGCGCCACCAAGCCTCAACTATTACTGTTATCAGTCCGTACGTGCCCGCCATAGCGAGATATAGCGAAAACATTTCTTCCGACATGTCCGATTCCCTACAACCTCCTGCGCGGGGCGCTAGCTACGTCGACGCATGTTGCAAGCGAGAAAAAGCCTGAACGTAAGAAAGTGAAACTTTTATTGAGTGATAGTGCTATTGAGAGAGAACTTTTGGCGATTTTGACTGAAGAAAGCAGTGGCGAAAGCATGATAGACAAAGAAATATTCATTAGTGAGAGTGAAGATGATGATTTTGTGGGCTTTGAGGGTGATGATAATGTCGATTTGTTTGAGGGAGCAGACTGTAGTGAGTCCCCTGATATAGAAGTGGTGAAGGAAGGTGAAATTGAACTTCCTATTGTGCTTGAGGCTAGGCCTACCCCGTCGCCATCTTTGCTTGGTCAGCCTAGGCCTACCCCGGGAACTTCCCCCTTGCCTGCTTGTACGCCCTTGAAAGTGGGCAAATACTTCTACAAGAAGACTAGTGAAAAGTGCGGCCATAAAAGCATGCAGGGCGGCAGAGGAAGCAAGGGAAGGCAAAAGTGATAGTGATAGTAACAATGACGCCGACTCTGCTCTAGCGACCACCCGTATTCCTTTGTCCCGACGCCTTGACCCGGGATGCCGCGTGGGTCACCTACAGCCCTCTACTTCATCTCCCTCACAATGAGCAAAGGGCCTCTTCAAGTGGCACTAGTGGTGCGTTATGGTAGCAAGGGAAACAGTAAGGGTGTGAAAGATAAGAATGGGAGAATGCTAGCCGAGAAGCAAGAGAGAGTCGAAAGATGGAGGGAGTACTTCAACGAGTTGCTAAATGTAAGGAATGAAGCGCCAGCAAACATAGTTGGATCGGGTATGGGAGGGAGAAGAGGAGAAGTAGTGGAGGAGGAGGTGGGAATCAGGTCAGAAGTGTGGGAAGCCATGAAAAGAGTGAAGTTGGGGAAAGCACCAGGAACAGATGGAGTGTGTGGGGAAATGTTGAGGTATGGTGGTGAGATAGTGATCGAATGGGTATGGAAAATGTGCAAACTAGCATGGGAGAAGGGGAGTGCACCTGATGACGGGAAGACTGGCATAATAGTCCCCCTATATAAGGGCAAAGGGGAAAGAGGAGTGTGTGGTAACCACCGAGGAATAGGTCTTTTAAGCGTAATAGGGAAGGTGTACAGTAGGGTAGTCATTGAGAGAGTGAGAGTGAGAACGGAGAAATGGATAGGAGATGAGCAGGGAAGTTTTAGGAAGGGAAGAGGATGTGTAGATCAGATTTTTACCCTGAATTGTGTTGTGGAGAAATATCTGGAGAAGCAACAAAAGGTGTATGTTGCCTTTATGGACTTGGAGAAGGCCTATGACAGAGTGGATAGAGAAGGCATGTGGAAAGTACTTAGAATATACGGAGTAGATGGCAAGTTGCTGAAAGCAGTGAAGAGCATGTATGAGGGTGCAAAGGCGGCAGTACGTGTGGAGAATGAGCAGAGCGAGTTCTTTGACCTGAATGTTGGGTTGAAACGGGTGTGTGATGTCCCCGTGGTTGTTTACTGTACTGTATATATGGATGGAGTCATGAAAGAAATACAAGGAAGAGCAGTAGATGTTGGTGTATCGCTGATAAGGGAGAGAAATTAGTGGAAACTGCCTATACTGCTGTTTGCTGATGATACAGTTCTGATGAGCGATAATGAATGGGAGTTGCAGGGTCTGGTAAATGAGTTTGGAACAGTGTGCGAAAAACGGAATGTGAAGGTAAATGCGGGGAAGAGCAAGGTTATGGTCTTCGAAAGGGGTGAAGTCACAGAGTGTGAGGTGAAGTTGAACGGTCTGGCTATGGAGATCGTCAGCTCTTTTAAGTATCTGGGCAGTGTGTTGAGTAAAGATGGGACAATGGATGAAGAAGTGCGGGAGAGGGTGCAACAGGGGAAGAGGGTTGTAGGAACGCTGAAAGCAGTAACAAGAAATAGGGTGGTCAGTATGGAAGTGAAGAAGTCCTTGCATGACAGTGTGGTAATCCCGACACTGACTTACGGAAGTGAAGCATGGACGTTTGAGAAGAGACTCGGACCAAGAGTGAGAGCGGTGGAAATGAGTTACTTGAGAAGGGCGTGCAAGAGTTACATGGAGGGATAGACAGACGAATGAGGAAGTAAGAAGGAGGTGTGGTGTGGAGGTAGATGTGATGGAAAGTGTGAAAAGGAACACCTTGAGATGGTTCGGCCATATGGAACGTATGGGAAGTGAGAGAATGACTAAGAAGGTGTACGAGAGCGAGGTGGAAGGACAAAGAGGGAGATGTAGACCGAAAGAGAGGTGGAAGGATGGAGTGAGGAAGTATAAGGATGAAGGCGGTGCTGGTTGGGAGGAGGGGCGTCGACTGACTGGGGGCGGTTCGTTCATGGCCACCCCTTCGGGGATCACGGCGTCAGGCAATAGACTAGATAGATAGATGATTGACCTTAAAAAGATTAAAATTATGTAACAATTTACTTGCCTCAAAACCTCTGTCTACTAAGAGTCGGCCTTCGGCCGGGACATTTTTCTACTGAAAAATGTACAAATTAATCTAGAGGGGTGATCTATTGGATGTTTTTTAAAGTTTGATGGAGGTCTAGGGAGGAAACTAAATGAATAATAAATATATGAAATAGTCAACCGAAAAGTATAGCCTTCCCCCTTAAACCCACAATCTGTACAGAGCAGAGACCCTTCCTCAACTTGTAAAATATTCTGATGGTAGCCAGGATAGAATTACAACAAGCCCATCTCAGTCAAAAGGGTTAAGGGAGCCCACCTCGTTGTTTTCTCTCTCTCGCTTTCTCTCTGTCTTTGGGTTGTATCCATTCGGCCCCATTCAGCCTACTGTTTTAAGACGTTTATCCCCATCTATGAATAAACAAATTCCTGGCGAGCGGTAGCGAGCCAGCATATTTAATGTTTTTGACAGCAGGCTAAATTTGTACATTTTTTCAATAGAAAAAGTTGTCCGGCGATGCCGGATATCTCCATACAATGCTGGCTCGCTATCGCTCGCCAGGAAGAAATCAACACCTGGATGGGGATTAACGTCTTAAAACAGTAGGCTGAATGGGGCCGAATGGATACAAGCCAGGGAAAGAGAAAAAAGGAGAGAAAGATAAAAAAACAAAAAATGGTGACCCCCTTAATCTTATTCGTCTTTTGTCTTTCTATTTCCTTTGTCATGGAATTTGCTTGCTTCACAGACATTCAAACAATTGAACACTTGCGAGTTTCAGGCTATAAGGAAGTTAGAGTTGTAGACATTGATATTTAGCAGAATTACCAGGTAAAATGTGGTTGTAGTACATTTATAAATCCATACAACTAACTTCAACATTTGTTTTATCCATTAGACATCTATTATATTATTGTATTTCTGGGCAGGAGGCTAGGAATCCTCCCCTTGTATAATTCTCCTACTTGACGAGACAGAGAAGGGCAAGGGAGCGCGAAAGTGGTCCCAGACCCTGAGAATAGGAATTTAAAATGTTTCTGTTCGGGCTGTCTCGTGTCGGCCACCCCCAGCAATGGGGTATGTGCCTGAGTATATATATACATACATACATACATACATATACATCGATTTTTACAGCACCAACTTCCTTATAGCCTGAAACTCGCAAGTGGTCAATTACCGTCTGTTTTACATCAATAATCTTCTTGTGCATAGTTGTTCCTATTATTGTGTTTTATTTTATATAAGGTGTAACAGTTAGTGCGTTCAGCTCGAAACCGAAAGTTCCCGGGTTCGATTCCCGGGCAGCGAGAGAAAGATGAGCAGTCAAGTATGGGGCCGCAAGGTCTGTATAGTCTTTGTATCTATGTAACACTGCGTAATATATCCCTCCCTCTCTATCTATCTATATATCTATCTATCTATCTATCTCTCTCTCTCTCTCCTCACACCCGATGGCACTGTTTGGCAAGCAGTAGCCTACATTGAAATTTGCACTAGGTAGACTTTTGAGAGGTCCCAAAAGGAGAGACTATAATAACCTACATAATATACAGTTGCTCTTGTGTACAGTCGCGCTCAGTTTTAATAAGTCATGTCGCGGCACCAAGTAGCCTATGTGTTGATCAATAATTGGTATTAGCCATATCTAAGCTTCATTTCTTCATATCGAGTGAAATATATATACATTTTCCTACACTTACTCACCCTATGCCAGCAATTAACAGGTTCTAAGTATCTCTCTTAACCCTTTATACTAGAAAAATAATGAATACATGCAAGAGTCGCCCAAAAAGTGAACCATCTCCATTTAAGCTGGCTACTATTTAGACAAAATTATTCAGTTTAGAAAGGGCCTCCAGAAATTAAGAGACTTAATTGGAATAATTTCCCTTATATAACTCTTTTCACTACCACAGATCCTTCTTAAACTGCACACAATCGTTTACAAATAGCTACCATAAAACCGAAAATACGTCGCCGGTAAAGAAGGGGTTAAATATTAGGTAAACACATTAACCCCTTCTGTACCGTCGGTTCCATGTTATTATAGTTATATTTAGACCATGTGCAGTTTATGAAGGGGTTAAATATTAGGTAAACACATTAACCCCTTCTGTACCGTCGGTTCCATGTTATTATAGTTATATTTAGACCATGTGCAGTTTATGAAGGGGTTAAATATTAGGTAAACACATTAACCCCTTCTGTACCGTCGGTTCCATGTTATTATAGTTATATTTAGACCATGTTGTGCAGTTTATGAAGGGGTTAAATATTAGGTAAACACATTAACCCCTTCTGTACCGTCGGTTCCATGTTATTATAGTTATATTTAGACCATGTTGTGCAGTTTATGAAGGGGTTAAATATTAGGTAAACACATTAACCCCTTCTGTACCGTCGGTTCCATGTTATTATAGTTATATTTAGACCATGTTGTGCAGTTTATGAAGGGAGTGCTTTTATAAGCTTGATGGAGGTCTAGCGAGGAAACTAAAGAATAAATGAATACATGTAATTATAGATTACACAAAACAAGCACCACCCCCTTAACCCTTTGAGTACCAGCGACGTGTTTTATATTGTATTCTAGCTATAGCCTATTTAGACGATAGTAGGCTATGCAGCTTAGGAAGGATCTGTGGGTGTTCAAAGGGTTGGTTGAGATCGTTTGAAGCCTTACATTTAGGAGCTTGATAGCCTTTATCTATCTATTGCCTGACGCCTTGATCCCCGAAGGGGTGGCCACGAACGAACCGCCCCCATGCACCTCTGTCCCCAGTCAGTCGACGCCCCTCCCCCCAACCAGCACCGCCTTCGTTCATAATTATACTTCCTCACTCCATCCTTCCACCTCTCCTTCGGTCTACCTCTCCCTCTCTGTCCCTCCACCTCGCTCTCGTACACCCTCTTAGTCATTCTCTCGCTTTCCATACGCTCCATATGGCCGAGCTTGATCGTTTGGTGGTTCATATTGGGTCAGGAGTTATGGCTTAGATTAGAGAGAGAGAAGGAGAGTGCGGGAGTGAGAGAGAGAGAGAGAGAGAGAGAGAGTGTGTGTGTGTGTGTGTCCCAGCTGTTGATGAAAGCGATTCTCTATAGCTGGACGTACTTCCATTCTTTACGGAGAGAGAGAGAGAGAGAGAGAGAATAAGAAGTAGAATCAACACACGCCGTTTTCTCTAATTGGCCATTCTCCCATTCTCTATAGAGAATTCTCTATTCTATATTCTCTCTACAAACTAGAGACCGATTACCTCACCAGATAGCGCCACCTCTCTCCTTTGTCCATCACCTAGTCGACAGGGTTACCAAATCAAGTCCGCTAGATAGTTAGTAAATGTCGACAATCGCTACAATTAAAGCCCAATCTCTACAATATCGCTCCCTCCAAAAGGGTTCAAATCTACAAAATATCGCTAGAATAATGCCACAATCTCTACAATATCGCTCCAAAATTATTCAAATCCACAGAATATCGCTAAAATGTATGTAGCTAAATGTAAATGTAGGAGTGTACTGTAGATCGAAGTAAATACCTCTTAGGTCTAGCGGCAAAATAGCTAAATTGACAACACTGCTCCTAGACCTCTTAGTTGCCTCGTGTCTCGCGCGTGTGAAGGGTGTGGAGGTGGTGGTGGTCTGTGCTGTGTTAATTAATTAAGCTATTCGACCGTTTATTCTGGCTATCATTAGACGATTGCATGCAGCTTGAGAAGGATCTGTGGGCATTATAAGGGTAATAACTATCTCCATTAACCTCCGTCTCATAACAGCAAGAAAACAGAAAATAAATAGGCCTAGCTAGCTACGTTATCGGATCTTGAAAGAGTTAATATATCGGACTTAATATCATATCGTGTTTTTTGAGATACTTAATAACTAATTGACACTTGACTATATACCACTTGTGTTAATAAAAGTGAAAACCGTATATATTTCCACTGAACTAACTACCCCTGACGATTGTTGGAGTGATTGGGATATTCTTTACCTCAATTAAATGACTAACTAATTAATGACTATACAATAATTCCCTACCGCACGAACACTATTACTTAAGTAGCCTATAGCCCGTATGACGTTCAAAGTGAGGAAGTGAGGAAAAGTGCGCAAACTACCGATCCTCCTGGCGTGACTGAAGGGCGAACAAGGCTACGGAGACCAGCTGATTGGACGGTAGGTTGTTGATTACTATCATATCTATTTATCATATCTATATCTATCTATCTCCATGCATTCATCCATCCATCCATCTATCTATCTATCTCCATGCATTCATCCATCCATCCATCTATCTATCTCTTATCTCTCTATCTATATCTCTCTCGTGCCAGAAGTCATGATCCTGAAAGGGATGGCCACGAATGAACGGCCCCCACGCACCTCTGTCCCCCTCAGCCGACGCCCCTCCTCCCATCCAACACCACTTTCACACATATACTTCTCAACTCCATCCTTCCACCTCTCTCTTATTACTATTTATACTACCGGTATGTATTATTTATTTATTTATTGTTTATTGCGGACATAATTATATCTACCTAATGTATGGTTTGGAAGTCGTGTTTAAGGGGGGATGAGCGTATTTATTTGCTCATTTATGTATCTCCTGTTTTTTTTAGTTTCCTCCGTAGACCTCCATCAAGCTTATAAAAACACCCACCCAAGACCCTCCTTAACGATAAATGTGGAATGTCATCGGGAATAATTAGGCTAGTTTCCTTTTCCCTGGACTAAGGCGTTAGTATTAGTAGCACTACACGGTGGAGAGGTAGGCTATCCCCGACACCTTCCCTCGTTGTTCCCATACCCCCACCTAAACCTTCCCATTTTCTCTCAGACAGGAGACGCAACAATATACAGTAGGTAACACATTTCGATAATCTTCAAGGACACTACATCCGCAGGTTTAATTCTAGTTTCGCTTTCACAGCATACTCATAAATTTCTATGGCTACTTTAGAGTTGTCATATACCATACTTAATTCCTATATATGTCCAAAGCGGCGGAAATGCATTATAAGGAATTATACCTACTGTAAAGAAAAATAATATTTTCTCCCCATATGCGGCACCATAGCTATTACATAATACTAGGTTAGGTTAGGTAAGGTTGTTAGGTTAGGCTAATGTAGTTTATTATCATTATAATTATTACGTCTTTTACCCAGCAATTTCCCTGATCTTCATAGTTGGTCAGGAAGCTATGTCTTTACAACGGCGCCTCCCTTTTGTCGCTGTGTACGTGAAACTAGAATTTTACCCATCCGTATTATTAGCAACAATTTATTAGGGAAAATAGGCACCAATAGATTCGCCATATTTTTCTCCATATAGTCCGGGATACAGTACGTTTCGTCACCAACCCGTTTCGTCACCACCTCTCAGACCCGTTTCGTCACCGCGATCTCGGACGTTTCGTCGCCATAATGAGCCACTACCATTTCAAGGGCATTGAACCTTGATTTAAGTATTTATGGTTATAATTTGTGATGCAAACTTAATGATTGGTTGCCTATTTGTATTATGGGACGGTAGATATGTATCTGATATGGTTTTGTTAGATTCTGATATCGTTTGTCAGAAGGTTGTCTTATATATAATACGATACTCGCTGTCTCTTAATAGACGCTACCAACAATACAACCAGATCCACTTTTTCGTGTACGGTAGTAAAGTAGGTTTAAGCGACCAAGAATCCAAATCGGTCTTCTCGTTCATCACGCATACATTTCCACACTAATTACATCTCTAAAATATGTTAGTGTTCTCTATAATCATGTGTTGTGCATATTATAATATGTAGCCTACCTGTTATGCCACGCTTTAGAGGAGCGAGGTATATATTCTGGTTACACTTCCCACTCCCAGCTCTGGGAGTTGTGCAGTAATCTTCTAACTTAGGCTACTCTCGACTGGGAGAGGACTGACCTTAACTCTATCTACATCAAACAGATGACATACAATGCACAGAAACACGATAGTAAAATGGTTTTTATTCACAACACTTGGATAGGCACACAGACATATAAATTATACAGAGGGTTGTTCAGCGGGACACTCGTACACAGGATAAATTAGATAAAATCAAGAGGCGGAATAAACCTCTAACAAACCATTGTCCTAAAAGTACGGTAAATGGGTTAGCTTGAACACATGTAGGTCTAATTAGTTTATAAGAACACAGGATGATTGTAACTGGTAAATAAACGAGGAAATGGTAGATTCCCAAAATGATAAATAGGCCTACAAAGAGTTCGAATGACAAGGAACTCTAAAGCATAAATACAACTCTTAACTCTGGAATTAAATACACTATAATGCGTAAGTCTCAATGATATGATATGCGTAAACCCAGATATGCGGCAGGAACTCTCGGTTGACGTGTAGAGTGCATGTTAAAATAAAGTGGCAATATTGTATCTATATTTCCTCTTCAGGGGGTCACGGGAGCCCGGGCCCGAGGAAGTAGGGTGCCAGTGACTTCGGCCCAGTGATCTCTGACCACTATCCTCGGTGACCTCAGCCCATTTTGGTGACTTCGGACCAATATATTTTTGGTCCGAAGTCACCGATCTTAAACTACCGCTTTCTTGCGAGATTCGGTAATAGGCAAACAATTGGGAACTTATTATAACTGTATTATTCCTCCTCCACACCAATTCCTTCTCTATTTATAAATTATGTCGGGATTTATTGATAAAGTTCTAGTGAACTTATACGCTCGGTGCATGCAGCGCATATCCTACTATCGAGTGTGTGTGTATAGTCTTAACCATAGACAAATCGTATATATCTTGGTGTATTTTGGAACTGTTCATTATGGATTTGTGTAGGCTATAGTCTTACTTCAGCCTGGTTCACGTTTCTCACAGATCCACTAATATTAAAAGAGCTTTCGACCTTCGTAAAGTACGGTGTACCTTATTGTTATGCCAGGTTTTTACTGGGGTTATTGGTTTAAATAAGTGGGTTCTTCCTAACTGGAGAAGTCAAAATAGTTTGAACACTGACACAGAAAGTAATAGAGGATAATTAAAACAAGACTTACATTCATATTACATTTATTGGCACAAAGATATTGCATACGTAAGTCTAGAATAAGCGGTAAAGAACAACAGTAACAGGTGCAATGTGCATGTACGAGGCTCCTACGTGACTCGTAAGACTGGGTTATTCTATGCAATGTCTAGGTGAGTATTGTGGACCGCCTTCTAATCGAAGTATTACACTTGTCTGGTATTTATTTTAGAGATAAGAATAGCAATCGAGATAGTCTTGGCTTATCAGGGGGTATTGTAATGTAACAGCATAAAATTTCATTAAAACACACTCGTCAAAATTAAAATCGCATACGACACGCACCTATAGGAGTCTAATCCATTATACCAAGATAGACTGGCTTATCAGGGGTTATTGGATTATAACCGCATAAAATCTCTTACTAAAATGCAGTCGTAAAAAAATAAAATCGCATAGGATATGCACCTAATAGTCTAATCTAATTCATCCCAGTATAGTAGTATAAATAGTAGTACTACAGTCGTTAAAACAGTAAAGAAAATAAACCAGCCTGTAGGCCTATGTATTACAGTATATTAACACTAAGGGGCATAAAGACGTGATACAGCTCGCAGTAAACGCTGGGCACTCCTTTTACCTTGCTCATATTCTTCCCAAAGACTGAAAATCCTAGCTTGCAACTTTTTGTACACTGATCTTTGGTGTCTTTTCAGTTTTCCTTCGGAGACCAATCTTACTTGGGTACTTACCAAATCTGCCTCATTTTGCAAGAGTTGCACCATAAAATAAAATTACATTTGTGCTTTGCCCCTCGCCTTCAGTCTATTATGCCAACCTTCAAGATCATTATTAGTCCTGATAATAAGACCATATTATACACTCCAGGATTTGGGCGGCCATACAACAGAGTTTACCCAGGTCTTTTCTATATAATTAGCAAACTCGAGAAGTGGTCCAGTAGTTAATGTTTCCTTTAATCCTTGAAATAAACCTGGAATATGCTGATGTGGTACGAGACAAAGACCCATAAATTTTCTAACCACTTTATTTGTCCCATTATCAGATTTATATGCTACTTGCAGACCTAGTTCTTGTATTTTCCTAAATAAAGCTTGAGTAAAATGGAATGCACATCCTTTGATGTTGACGTTTTCAAACACATAACTTGTTGATCGCCAAAGTGCCTTTTCAAAATCCATTACAATTCTCTTGACTTTTAATTCACTTGGAAGTAGATTTTTGATGGCATCAAGTACAGCATTGTAATCCTTCTTACGACGACGACGAGACATGACGCACTGCATGACAGGAACTTGCTTAGTTGATTCTTCATATCTTACAAACACATGAAGAGTGAAAAGTTGGTAGAAAGGACTTTTTACTATATGGAACGTTGCATCTGCGTACCAAGTTTTTGCATTAGCTAACAAAAGGAGTTGGTGGTCAGTGGCAAAGATCAAGTGGTGTGCTTCATCAACGTGCAAGTCGTCGCGGAAGAAATTACCTGCGAAGTGTTCAGAACTTGATTCAAAATTTAGGTCTTTGGGATGGGATGGCTGATGTTTTCGGCGGTGGTAATTGGCATTGTGAGCAACATACTCTCTTGATTGCAAGGCGCTAAAAGGACCATCAGTAATATTTGTTTGCAAGACTTTGGTAGCAATATCATTAGCAGATTTAAAGGGCTTTTCTTTTGCAATATTCTTTGCTTGCATTGCAACACATGCTGCTACTTCAGTCCCCGATTGAGCTTTGTGAACATGTTCTTGAGGTCCGTGAATAAATGTATGTTCATCCATCTGGCGCACAGTAGCAAGACAGTTTGTTGACCGAGATCTATTTGAACATCTCCATGTTACCGTCTTTGTAGATTTCCGTTTTACTGTGTACGAATAGCCATGAGGGTCAAACAATTTATCTCCACCACGTATTGGAAGAGCCTTTAATTATCTTGTAAGCGTTGTCACAGGGTTGAGGTTCATCTGGAATTACCGGTTCAGGATCCAATATAGAAGATTCATTAAACTCTGATGGATCAAGCATAGACGTAGTTTCTGGATTAAGGGACGAACTATGCTGCATATTAGATTCTTCACAGCTGTTTGCCTCTGCTTCACATCTCCAGCACTTTCAGTCATCAAGGTGTGCTACTCCGTTCACCATTTTGCGGTAAAAATGCCGTGAAATTCCGGTACGGTACCACATTTTCGATATTGCCATTCGTTGCAGCGATCACACTGCAGTGCCTCCTGTTGGCCCCGTACTTCAAGGCAGCAACGAACTAAAAAGCTGGTGTAGGCCATAACCAGCTGTGTGTCTCTCAGTGGGGTTGTCGTATACCGGTATATGCGTGAATGTCAATCCTAAACTCAACACTATTTGAAATATCAAAAGTCACTGTAGCTATGTCTCCATTTCACAATATACCGTATCCATTCAAAATGTCCAATCGCTACAACCAACCTACCAGGATAAATCATAGATTATAACTGGATTAGGTGTATTTGAACCTGCAACATATGGTTTTGGATTCATGATTTCCACAACGCAGCTACTAATCTATATATCAATAACGATTCATACATAATGATTCACCATTGTACGATCTCATTCTGTTGCTTCACTGTGTCATATCATATTTTTCCTTTGTTTGATTTATCCTATTGTTTCATTATAATGAGTCTTATTTAGTTAGTTAAAGAAATGCAATTATATTATAAGATAGGCTACACCGTACTTTACGAAGGTCGAAAGCTCTTTTAATATTAGTGGATCTGTGAGAAATGTGAACCAGGCTGAAGTAAGACTATAGCCTACACAAATCCATAATGAACAGTTCCAAAATACACCAAGATATATACGATTTGTCTATGGATAAGACTATACACACACACTCGATAGTAGGATATGCGCTGCATGCACCGAGCGTATAAGTTCACTAGAACTTTATCAATAAATCCCGACATCATTTATAAATAGAGAAGGAATTGGTGTGGAGGAGGAATAATACAGTTATAATAAGTTACCAATTGTTTGCCTATTGCCGAATCTCGCAAGAAAGCGGTAGTTTAAGATCGGTGACTTCGGAACAAAAATATATTGGTCCGAATTCACCAAAATGGGCCGAGGTCACCGAGGATAGTGGTCCGAGATCACTGGGCCGAAGTCACCATGGGCCGAAGTCAACGGTATATTTCGCTACATTCCGGTCTTGTTCATACTTTAGTGACATCCTGGGCAAGAATATACATTGGAGTGGTTTATGAGTTTCGAACCAAGCTGCCAATATATCCTTTTGGACTATTAAACATAGTGGTGACGAAACGGGCCTGAATTTTGGTGACGAAACGGGTTTTGGGGGACGAACCGGATAGTGACGAAACGGAATGGTGACGAAACGTTCATACCCCATAGTCCGCATGGAGGATTTTCGTTATCAACAAATTGAAAAATACCCACTTCACAGACAAATACACCAAAAATCTAAGTCAAAGCGGGGGTGTTGCCCCCACCTATAATACTAGGATAGGTTAGGTAAGGTTGTTAGGTTAGGCTAATGTCCTTTCAAAGGGGTATAGGCTAGTAAACATTAGGATAGCCTATACCCAGTCAGAGGTAAGAAGAAGAAGAGTCCTGCAGTAGTCTCCTTGAATGCTACCAAAATAAAAAACAACAAATTAGGCCTACCTGAAAAAACTCTTATCTGGTTGGTGATAAACATTTATCAAAATACGTTTTTTCCCCTCAGTTTCCGCGTCTGCTGAACCATCCAAAAACACGCTAAAAGGCGTTTTTTGAAGGGGGGGAGGTGGTGGGGGGTAGTATAACTAGATTTACCATAACGCAGGTCGCCGCGGACCCCCCCCCCCCCTTACCTCTCTTTACATAACCTAGTTCACACCCCCTCTTGCTAAACAAACTGGCATATTTTTCATTACCATAACCTAACTTACCCATTTGACTTTCTTTTCATTTTGTTTTCTTTTCCCTCTCTTTCCCCTCCCCCGTTCTTCCCTCTCTTTCCCCTCCCCCGTTCTTCCCTCTCTTTCCCCTCCCCCGTTCCTTCCTCTCTCCTCCCCCTCCCTCTCTCCTCCCTCTCCCTCTCTCTCCCCCCTCCTCTCTCTCCCCCCCCCCCTCTCTCTCCTCCCCTCCCTCTCTCTCTCTCTTTCCCCCCTCTCTCTTTCCCCCTCCTTCCCTCTCTCTCCTCCCCCTTCCTCCCTCCCTCTCTCTCATCACCCTCCCTTCCATCACCCCCTCCCCCTCTCTCTCTTTCCCCCTCCCTCCCTCTCTCTCTTTCCCCCTCCCTCCCTCTCCCTTCCCCCCTCCCTCTCTCTCTCTTTCCCCCTCCCTCCCTCTCTCTTTCCCCCTTCCCCCTCTCTCCCCCCATTCTTCCCTCTCCACATTCCTCCCTCTCTCTCTCCTCCCTTCCTCCCTCCCTCTCTCTCCTCTCCCTCCCTCTCCTCTCCTCCCTCTCCTCCCCCTTCCTCCCTCCCTCCCTCCCCCTCCTCCCTCTCTCTCCTCCCTCCCTCTCTCCCTCCTCTCCCCCCTCCCCCCCCCCTCCCCCGCCCTCTCTCTCTCTCTCTCCTCTCCTCTCTCTCCCTCTCTCTCTCTCCTCTCTCTCCTCCCCCTCTCTCTCTCTCTCTCTCTCTCTCTCTCTCCTTTCTCTCTCTCCCTCTCTCTCTCTCTCTCTCTCCCTTCCCCTCTCTCTCTCTCTCTCTCTCTCTCTCTCTCTCTCTCTCGCGCTCTCTCCTCTCTCTCTCTCTCTCTCTCTCTCCTCTCTCTCTCTCTCCTCTCATCCTCTCCTCCCTCCTCTCTCTCTCTCTCTCTCTCTTCTTCTCTCTCTCTCCTCTCCTCTCTCTCTAACTTATTCTTCTCTCTCTCTCCTCTCAACCATCATTCAAGGCATCGACAATATGGACTGTAGTAAGTACTTCACATCGACCATCTAATTACCTTGCAAAATTAGTAAATCTCTCACACGAATCTAAGAATTTCTTCTTCAATCGAGTTGTCAACTTGTGGAATGGGCTTCCCCGAGACGTTATAGACTGCAGCACCGTTGATTCATTTAAACTCCGCTTAGACAAATATCTCGCATCAAACCTGCGACTGACTGCGTTTGTAAATGAATAACTTTATTTTATCCCCCCCCTCAGTTACTAACCCCTCTGTCCCCTACTAACTTCCTAATCGGACATTAGTTCTAGGGCAGTAGTTCCCTTTCCAATGTTCCCTTACCCACTGTAAACCACTGTTTGGACACTTGATCCTCAGTGTTTTGGAGGACAAGCAGCCTAGAAGGGTCACTAGACCTGTTGTTGCTTGATTTCCTTTGTACTCCTTTGTACTTTCCTCTCCTCCCTCTCTCTCTCTCCTCCCTCTCCCCTCCCTCCCTCTTTCCTCCCCCTCCCTCCCTATCTCTCTCTCCTCCCCCTCCCTCCCTCTCTCTCCTCCCCCTCCCTCCCTCCCTCTCTCTCTCCTCTCCCTCCCTCCCTCCCTCTCTCTCCCCTCCCCCCTCTCCCCTCACAGGATGGGGGGCGCTGCTCAATAAACTCGCCCCTCGGGGCAAAATCAAAATCAAATCCCCTCCTCCCTCCGGGCTGTGCCCCATCACCGGGTAAAGTCTGTTGAACACGCTATACTTGTGTTGTTGTCCACACGGCAGTGATTGGTCAGTCAAAGTCTGCCAGTGGTCATAGTAGGTGCTTGGCATGGCTGGGTCAGTGGGTCTGGTACGATCACCATGGTCCCCAACAACAATCACAGGACAGTTATATAACTTATAATATATCCAAGCAGATATAGTGAGACGACCCAACCTAAGTTTACAAGACCGGGAAGAAGGACACATACAGGAATGTCCATATTACATAATAATATGCAGTCTTCCCTTTATTGTCACGGTGGTACTGTACTATACAGTCGGCGGTAAAAATGCCATTGCCTCTACTGCCTCACCGTGACCCCCGACATTGATAGGCTCTACTGCCTCACCGTGACCCCCGACATTGATAGACTGGAGAATGTATTGTGTACAGAACGTGCACGATTGTGGCAAAACATGGCATACTGTTGTTGTTGTTGTTACTGTTAACTCAGCTGGTTCACTTTTTGGGCGATTTTTGCATGTATTCATTATTTTTCTAGTTTCCTCCCTAGACCTCCATAAAATTTAAAAAAATAACATCAAATTAGATCCCCCTTCTAGATTAATTTGTACATTTTTAATGTACCAGCCGAAGGCCGTTTCTTCCAACATTACAGGCTCACTATCGTTCGCCAGGGAAAAAATCTACACCTAAATTTTGTTTGTTCTATGTGAATGAGGGTGACAAAAGGCATAACTGCCTGCAGCGAGTGCCTCCCCCAGATTTCAAAGAGTGACAGGGCCGAAATCAAGGGACGTTCGAGCTGAAATGCCTGGACACACGGAGTTTGAAGCAATTTAAGTCATAGGAAGAGGGAAAGACTGATTCTGGGAGAGAGTTTCAGAGCTCAGCAGTTGAATAGAAGAAAGTCTGAGAATAGTGTTTACTCTTGGGTTGGAGAGTTGCACAGAGTAGGGGTGGGATTGTGCTGCAAGGCGGGTACTACGTACCCTACGTAGAGGAGGTGGTATACACTGGGAAAGCTCTGAGGAACACCGATTATCGTAGTAGCGATAGAATAGTGAGAGAGATGCAACTTGAGGCGAAGAGAAAGATTGCAGAGGTCTAAATATTGACGAAAAAATGGGGCGCAAGGTCTTAAAATCGACTAACTAATGGGGAAAACATCTTAACATCTGACAACTAATGGGGCTAAACATGAAGGAGAAAGTGATCCAGAAAACCGGCCCATTCCCCCTTAAATATCAAGGTACACAGTACCGTACTCCCCTCCTTCCACAGGCCCCAGTTATCCCCACTACCGGGCAGTGTCTGGTGATTTCGCTCAACTACGTGCACGGGCATAGCCTATCCCTGGTTTGCCCGCGGAATTTTCCCCATATCGAACATTTCCCTCGTGCCCGATCGTGTGGACGGGGCTTAACGCTAACTCTCTCTCTCTCTCTCTCTCTCTCTCTCTCTCTCTCTCTCTCTCTCTATATCTCTCTCTCTCTCTCTCTCTTTCTCTTCTCTCTCTCTCTCTCTCTCTCTCTCTCTCTCTCTCTCTCTCCCTCTCTCTCTCTCTCTCTCTTCCTCTCTTCCCCCCCTCTCTCTCTCTATCTCTCCTCTCCTCTCTTCCTCCCTATCTCTCTCTCTCTCTCTCTCTCTCTCTCTCTCTCTCTCTCTCTCTACTCCCCCCTCCCCTCCCCTCTCTCTCTCTACTCTCTCTCTCTCTCTCTCTCTCTCTCTCTCTCTCTCTCTCTTAGCTATCGACACCCTAAATGGCACGAAAGGTCTATAGTAGGGACCGCCAGATTTGTGCAGTCTGTGTATCTATGTAACTATGTAACTGTCATTCCAAGGTTAACTCAGATTGTAGATAAAGTTGAGATGACCCGCTAAGTTGCCTCCACTCTGTACTTAGCCCCCAGATTACTAAACAATTAAGGGGAGATGGTTCGTTTTTTCGGGACACCTTTCTCCCTCATGTTTAGCCCTATTAGTTTTCAGATTTTAAGATGCTTGCCCCATTATTTTGTCGATTTTAAGACCTTTCGCCACATTTATTTGTAAATTTTAAGACCTTTCGTGCTATTTAGGTGTCGGTTTTTTTTCGTGGAGAACGATAGTGAGCCTGTAATTTTGGAAGAACCGTGGCCTTCGGCCGGGACATTTTTCTACCGAAAAATGTACAAATTAATCTACAAGGGGAATCTAATGGATTTTTTTTTTTTTTTATTGAGGTCTAGGTAGGAAACTAGAAAAATAACGAATAAATAAAAAAAAACCGACCAAAAAGTGAACCATCCCCCCTTAACAACATTCTCGGTAAACTTCGGTATTGTTACCTTCCCCTCCTTCCATCCATCCATCCCACCACCCTCCCTCCCTCCCTCCGGCCCCCCCCCCCCTCCCACCCACCACCCTCCTTTCCTACCACCTCTCTCCTTCCTTCCGACCTCCCCCATCCCTCCCTCTCTCTTCTGCCATTCCAACCTCTGTAGAACCATTCCCATACGGAGATTTTGTTCTTTTAAAGTACCGGTACTCCCTGAAATCCTTGGAACTCTCTCCGTTTTCTTTTTGCGTTGATATTCTTACCTCCCGTTTTTCCTGGCTCGCACGCGCGAACACACAGACACACTTACACACACACCTTTCCTCACAAACAAACACATTCATACATACAACACAGACACGCACCTTTCCTCACAAACAAACACATTCATACACACAACACAGACACACACCTTTCCTCACAAACAAACACATTCATACACACAACACAGACACACACCTTTCCTCACAAACAAACACATTCATACACACAACACAGACACACACCTTTCCTCACACAGACACACACCTTTCCTCACAAACAAACACATTCATACACACAACACAGACACACACCTTTCCTCACAAACAAACACATTCATACACACAACACAGACATACTAATCAATTTATTACACTCACACCCACATATTCACATTGTGCTCTCCGTTATCCATATAGGCCTACTCTCTCTCTCTGTTATCTCTATTAAAGTTAAGTCCTAACCACCTCGCTCGGATCTTAAGTTTTGTGTAGTCAGTGTATCTAGGTCTCTCTCTCTCTCTCTCTCTCTCTCTCTCTCTCTCTCTCTCTCTCTCTCTCTCTCTCTCTCTCTCTCTCTCTCTCTCTCTCTCTCTCTCTCTTTTGAATGCCTTTGAATTACTTAACTATCCATTTTTTTACCAGAATGTACAGTTGCCCAAATAAGTGATGTCGCGGCACCAAGTATATTTCGATCAATAATTGGTATCAGCAATATCTAAACTGTATATTTCATTGTTTCGAGTGAGATATATAAACTTGTTTCTACCTTTACACACCCTATTCAACATCTGACAGACATTAATACAACACACAGCGAGCAAAACGTAATTCCATCGTAGACATGACTTATTTGGCCAACCGTACAATTCGAGATAGGACTGAATATACTAACCCTTTCACTTTCACCCTTAGGGATACTTTAAAGCCTTTGTTACCATCAGGGGTTTAGAAACCTTTAGTTTAGTTACTTCAACCTCTGCAGTTGTTACCATCAGGGGTTTAGAAACCTTTAGTTTAGTTACTTCAACCTCTGCAGTTGTCTTTGAGTTAGCTGTGGGCAGAAAACTAATTTTGGAGAGGTACCGGGTAATTATAAGAGTGAGATAACTATTTCTTATTGCTAATCTGGCAACCTCTGTGGCATAAATGCGTGAAAGGGTTAATTGTATGTTGTATGTTATAAAAATCGCCACCTGTAAGTGGCACCGATTAGCGTGTCGCCCATCGGTAATTTGTGTAGGGTTTTTCCCCTAGATAGGGGACCGATGTATCCATCGGTCTCATTGTTAGATATGCTGAGCTGCAAGTAAGGAGGTAGTCAGGTATTTGGTGGTGTAATGGTTTAGATGTTTATGTTCTGGGTGTAGTGTCCCGAGTTCGAATCCCGGGAGGATCTTATACTTTCATTAGTTTATTCAAGTACATTGGGGTTTGTAATGGAGGATTAATGTGAAGAATGGGGTGTTCCTTAATAGATATATTCGATATAAACGTGCCTATTCGTATATCCATTGCAAAGAAAACTCCATTCTCAACCCTTCAAAAGTAGAGGATATAGGACTTTTTATCATTCACCGTAATTGTTATTGTTAACCCTTTGAAGATTGTGACCCTTTTTGACGGTTTATTCAGGCTATCATTAGACTATTCTATACAGCTTAAGAGGGACGTCTATCCATTAAAAGGCTACAGACACTTATGTAATACTTTGAGCAACCACATACCCTTCCCAAGCTGAATAAAATCGCCAAATAGTGTCCAGAATATGATGGAAAGGACGTCACCGGTACTGAATGGGTTAAAATGCTAAGATGCTAAGTTCCCCTTACAATCGGATTTGCTATCTCAACTAGAATGAAGTCTTGTCCACCTCGTTGGGATCGTAAGGTCTGTGTGGCCAGTCTCTCTCTCTCTCTCCCTCCCTCCCTCTCTCGTCTCTCTCCTCTCTCGATGAAGAGAGACTGATACGTGGTCAGCTCACAAGGAGTTTTGCGCCAGGGGCACCTAAGAACCAGGAAGCGTTTTTTTGTATCCCTGGTGGTGGGTTTATGTGGACGACGTAGTTGCAGCAGTTGAAGTAAGTATCAAAGCTGGCCCCTGCTAATACAATGTTACGTCATCCACGTTGGATCCAACGATGTACAGCGAACCCGGTCAGGAAGATTTGCTTTTAAAGTACCAGCAGCTGATCAATTTCGTTTAAGGAGAAGTCCGCAAGGATCATCGTCTCAGGAATTGTCCCCCGGCTCCGGTGTAGAGAGCCGATTTTAGCAACATAGCCACCAGCACAAATCGTTGTCTAGCAAACCTCTGCAGGAAGGCGAACGTGGGATTCTCCGACACCTGGGACAATTTCTACTACGATGGACTATTTGTTTCGGGACGAGGGCGTTCATCTGAAACCAGGTGGGAGCAGCACGTTTTGGGCGTCTTTCTTCAACGATGCGGTTGCAGGATTTTCGGAGAAAGAAAATTCGACTCAGCACAGGACAACCAGGAAGGAGGACCGGAAGACAGCGAGGACGGCAAACCTACACAGGAATTAACTACTAATCCGTCAAGAACCGCGAAATTTGGATAACTAAATACAGCTCCAACCAACACGACCCAAATTCAAAACCGCCAGGGATAACGACCGAGGACCGAGTACAGCCATGAATGTAAATGTAGATCCGACCAGACAACCAAAAATTCGATGAAAGAAACGATTCTGTGAAGTTCTGAAAACCGGCAACTTTAAAGGTTTTTCTATGGCAAACGCTCGTAGCATGACGCAATAAATTTTCAGATTTAGAGGAACTAGTGTTTACAGACAATTATGATGTAATTGGCAATAACAGAATCTTGGCTCAATACAGGAAGATAGAGACTTTTTAGTTCCTAAAAAAAAACCAAAAAAGAGATATTCACTTTCCCGGTTATGGTAATGTTTGAGAACAGCCGATGATAAATAAAAATGGAGGTGGCGTTTTATTTTATATCAAAAGGAAAGTCTTAAACCCCGACCCTCGTGTCAAAACCTCAAATTGTGAACTGTCGGACAACATCCTTTTGTGCTAATAAAGAATAATAAAGGTACAAAAATAATACTTGCGTTAATATAACAGAACCTCCAGCTCAATCAGTGCAAACTGACCGAGAAATTTACGAACAATTGCAGATGTAAGTAACTCACAAGATACCGTAATTTTTGTGGCGACTTTAATTGACCTGGTGACCAAGTGGGGCTGATACTCTTACTTCACACTCCGGACATGACTTGTATACGAACTTGCAAGAGAGTTCGCTTTATCAATTTTGTTCGGATGTGCCAACCCAGTGGTAATAACGTTCTTGGACATTGTACCTTGCAACAAAAGAAGAATGATAGAGAATTTGAATGTTTGGTGATGAAATTCAGTAACAGCGAACCATCGTACGCTAACTTTAATTTTAAAGTTTACTAGTAACGAACCAAATAGTAGCATCTGAAAAAGTCCCTAAGTTCAAGAAAGCAAACTTCCATAAACTTAGAGCCATGTTTAAAGAAAATGACTGGAGCTTTTTAATTAACTAATTAACGACATAAATACATCTTGGAAGCGTTATTCGAAACCACTTACCTAAAAGCAGTGCAAGGGACTGCATTACCATCGAAAATACGGCGTCCAGGCCATAATAATAAGCCCAAATGGTTGGAATAACGATATTTCAAAACTGACTGCTTGCTAAAAAAAATTTGCTTAATGCATAGATTATTAAATCCTCACATTAGAAATGACGAAGAACGGGTGAAAATGGAAATTTGTAGAGCTACGGACTGCAAAGCCAAAAAGTTAATTAAGCAAAGTAAAAAGACCTTAGAGTTACATATTGCGAATCTCAAAGTTAAAACGAACCCGAAAGAATTCTATAGTTATAATCAGAAAGAAAAAAGTAGTTACTTCAACTGTTGGACCGTTGAGTTCGAGGAAAATGGAGAATACACCAAAGACGGAAGTACAAATGAGTAATGCCCTCAATACCTTCTTTGCATCAGTTTTTTACAAACAAGAAGAACCTCAGTTGATATCCCTACACCATCGCCGATTTCAGATTGATAATTCAGAATGTTCTAAGCAATATTCACCGTTTACAGGAGAGAGAAGTATTGAATTGTTTAGCTAAACTCAAGGTAAATAAAACGCCAGTAACCTGATACAATCTCGCTTAGAGTTCTAAAGGAAGCTAAGGGATGAAGCTCTCCAAACCACTGACATAATTACTATTCAATAAATCCTTGCAGTCTGGAACTATGCTGATCATTGGAAGCTAGCCACACGTAACGAACCGATATTCAAAAAAGTCAGCAAATCCCTACCCAGTAAACTATCGTCCAATCAGCTTAACCTCAGTTGTATGTGTAAAATGCTAGAAAAGAAACGGTCCATACGAGACAGAATTCGTAAATCACTTAGAGAGAAAATAACATACTTAAAGATACTCAACACGGCTTTCGTAAAAAACGTTTCCTGTTTAACAAACCTCTTAGCCTTCTTCCACGATATCCTCAACCCTCTACGATGAGAGTAAAGCTGTAGATATATAGTATCTACCTTGATTTTCAAAAAGCCTTTGACAAAGTTCCCCACAAACATTTACTGCTAAACACTAAAAGTCGCATGGGATACAAGACGGATTGTGTTGAACTGGATAGAAAATTGGCTCAGCAACAGAAAGCACAAGGGTAGTCATAAACGGTTAAGGCCATCGAAAATGGACCAATGTAAGTAGCGGGGGTACCCCAGGGAATCGGTACTAAGGAACAAATTCTCTTTCTAATTTACTATCAACGACATAGATGAGGGTCTTCACCTGTACAATCTCAAAATTTGCTGACGATACAGAAAATTGGCACGAAATAGCGTACTTCTCAAAAAGTAAACAAGTTGACGATATGCAACACCAATCTAGATAAATTGTCATGTTGGGCCCAAATTTGGCAAATGAGTTTCAATGGCGGATAAATGTAAAAGTACTACATGTCGGATGAGCCAGCCCTAAATGAGAAAGCAAACTATTCGATGAATGGCACTTCAGCTTAAGAATCGTAAACAGAGAAACCGATCTGGGAGTAACAATATCGAGTAACCTAAAACCGATGTCAACAAATGTTTCAGAAGTTGCTAAGAAGGCAACCAAAATAATTGGGCTTTATAGGCAGGTCATTTGAGCATTTAAATCCAAAGAAAAAAAGTTATCCTAACCCTTTACAACTTCCTTAGTCCGCCTCTCTGCTGGAATACTGCGTCAATTCCTGGTGGCCCTTATTAACAAAAAGATATAAACAAGACTAGAACGAGTGCAACGTAGAGTTACCAAAATGATACCTAGCCTAAAGAACAAACTATACGAAGAAGCGTCTTAGAGAATTAAATCTCTATTTCCTTTAACCCCAGCGCAGATTAAGAGGGTGACTTAATTGAAGTGGTTCAAAATCATCAAAAGGCATCGACAAATATGAACTGTCAGTAAGTACTTCACTATCGACCAATCTAATTACACGCGGGGAAACGGTTGCAAAATTATTGGTAACTCTTCTAACTCCCCGCACGAATCTAAGAATTTCTTCTTCAATCGAGTTGGCAACTTGTGGAATGGGATTCCCCGAAAACGTTTTATAGACTGCATCACCTTTTCATTCATTTTAAACTACGGCCCCCCCTAGACAAATATCTCTCATCAAACCCGCGAACTGACTGCGTTTGTAAATGAATAACTTTTTTATGTTTTTTATCCCCCCCTCAGTTACTAACCCATCTGTTCCTCGTACTAACTTCCTAATCCTCAGCCACGGACATTAGTTCCAGGGAAGTAATTCCCTTTCCAATGTTCCCTTACCCACTCTTAAACCACTGTTTGGGACCACTTGATCCTCAGTGTTTTGGAGGACAAGCAACCTAGAAGGGTCACTAGATCTGTTGTTGCTTGATTTCCTCTGTACTCTCTCTCTCTCTCTCTCTCTCTCTCTCTCTCTCTCTCTCTCTCTCTCTCTCTCTCTCTTTTCCCCTAAATTTTACCAAAACCCAGTAAATCTTTCCCTAAACGGCCCGGTAACCAGGTAATTTCCCCACACACATTTCTCGAGTTTCTCTGGCCTTTTTTTTTTTTTTTTTTTTTTTTTTTTTTTTTTTTTGGGGGGGGGGGGGGGGATGGGACAGTGAGGAGGTGGGAGGGTGTTGGGAAGGGGAGAGGAGCAAAAAATGGGGGAGGGGGGGGGGGATGGGGGGAAGGAAGGTAGGAGGGAGGTAAGAGGTTGAAGAAAGGATAGAGAGGAGTGGTGGTGGGTGAGTGGATGGGGGGGGGGTGGTAGGGGGAAAGGGGAATGAACACAGCAGGGAAGAGGAGGAAAATGGGGGGGGGGGGGGGGGAGGAGAGGAGGGGAGGGTAGGAAAGGATCGGACGGAAGGAGGAGAGAGAGAGGAAAAGATACAGTAAGGGGGAGAAAGGAACAAAGTAAGGGAGGAGGAGTAGTGAGGGAGGGAAGGAGTGACACGAGGGGGAGAGAGGAGGAAGTGGGGAGTAGGAAGGGAGGGAAGGGGTGAACGAGGAAAGGAGGATTGGGAGGAGGATTAGCAGAGGGGAGAGAGAAGCAGAGAGCAGGGGTAGAAGGTGAGGGATAGAGGGAGGAAAAGGAGTAGGGAAGGAGTACAAGAGGGGAAGAGAAGAGGAGGAGTGGGGGAAGAGGAGGGGCGGCAATGCTCTCGTATATTTTGTAAGTTTTGTTAAGGAGAGTGCAGGGGAATGTCTTCTTTTTATGAGAGAGAGAGAGAGAGAGAGAGATTAAGAATGAGATTAGGAGTGAGATTTGATATTAAAAGTGTGGGAGAGAGAGAGAGAGCTATTGCATTGTTTTGACCATTTAACCGCTTTGCAAACCATACCTATGCCTTTGTATATTTAATGTTGATGACTATAAAATAAGGAACTCTTTCTCGAGTGCTATGACTAGTTTTCAATTGAGCACTTGCGTTTTTCGTTCTATAAGGAAGTTGGAGCTGTAGACATGGATATTTATCAGAATTAGCAGCTAAAATACGGTTGTAGTACGGTACATTCACAAATACGGTTGTAGTACGGTACATTCACAAATACGGTTGTAGTACGGTACATTCACAAATACGGTTGTAGTACGGTACATTCACAAATACGGTTGTAGTACGGTGACATTCACAACTAAGGTTGTAGTACGGTACATTCACAAAGACGGGTGTAGTAAGGTACATTCACAAATACGGTTTTGTAGTACGGTACATTCACAAATAACGGTTTGCGTACGGTACATTCACAAATACGGTTGTAGTACGTATTCACAAATACGGTTGTAGTACGGTACATTCACAAATACGGTTGTAGTACGGTACATTCACAAATACGGTTGTAGTACGGTACATTCACAAATACATAAAACCCAATTCAATATACACTTTAGCCATCAGAAACCTGCAGTTTTAATTGATTTTTCTATGGTAATATCGATGTCTACAGCTCCAACTTCCTTATAGCCAGAAACTCGCAAGTGGTCAATTGTCAGCCTACAGAAAGAATGTACGGTAAGAGTTTTTGGCCAGTGCGCCCATTGGTCATATCCCTCACACATGACCGACAGAAAGGACAATAACTACCTGAGAGAGAGAGAGAGAGAGAGAGAGAGAGAGAGGAGAGGAGAGTGAGAGAGATTGTTTGTGTGTGTGAGAGAGAGAGAAAGAGAAATTGATTGAGATTACGAGCGTGAGCGGGGGAGAGAGAGAGAAATGTGGGTGGGGGGGATTAAACATTTGTAAACTCTATGGAAGGTGCTCCAGACAAAAATACTACAGGAGAGTTGTTTTATTTTATATTTTTGTTGGTTTTCATATTATAAGACGCTCGGCCCAATAGTTTGGCGAATTTAAGACCTTTCGCCCCGTTTCTTTGTTAATATTAAGACTTTTCGTGTCATTTAGGTGTCGATTTTTTCCTGGTGAGTGATAGCGAGCCTGTAATTTAGGAGAAACCAGCTTTCGGCCGGAACATTTTTCTATCGAAAAATTTACAAACTTATCTTAGAGGGTCCTGGGTGTGTGTGTGTGTGTGTGGGGGGGGGGGGGGTAAGCTTGATGGAGGTCTTGGGAGGAAACTAATAAAATTATACGCTGTAAGGGCTTGACAAACCTTATAACCTGCAGTGTTGCCAATTTAGATACTTTCCCGCTAGATATAAAGGAAATTACGTCGATATAGAGGCAAATTTTGACATCTAGCGGCATGAATTCTAGCGATATTCTTGCGATTTGAGCCATTGAATTGTTTTCTGGGTTTCCTTTTCCCCCCTGGGGGGTGGAGGGGGGGGGGTGGGGGGAAAAAAAGAAACCCCTTTCTCCCTCATGTTTATCCCCAGTATTTTCTATATTTTAAGACGTTCGCACCATTACCGGTACTTTTGCGATTTTAAGAACTTGCGCCCCATTTCTGTCAATTTAAAGACCTTTCGTGACATTTAGGTGTCGATCTTTTCCTGGCGAGCGATAGCGAGCCTGTAATTTAAAAGGAAACGGCCTTTAGCTGGGAGAAAAGAAAGTACACATTTATCTTGAAAGGGGGTCTAGGGGGTGTAATTTTAAGCTTGATGGAGGTCTAGGGAACAAACTATGCACCTCCCCTTAAAATTATAGTTTTGGATGTTACTTGGAAACTGTGTTGGTGGTGTAATGGTTTAGATGTTTATGTTTTGGGTGTGGTGTCCCGAGTTCGAATCCCTGGAGGACCATAATTATGCTTTCAATAGTTTATTCAAGTTCATTGGGGTTTGTAATTGATGATTAATGTTAAGAACGGTGTGTTACTTAACCCTTTCAAGCTCCAATACGTATTTCTGTTCTGTTTTCTGGCTACTATTAGACGATTTTATTCAGATTAGTAACGGTATACGGAAGTCAGAGGGTTGATTGAGATAGTATTTACCCTTATAATACCCACAGATCCTTCCTAAGCTGCATACAATCGTCTAATGATAGCCAAAATAAACTGCACAAAACGCGTCAGAGCTTGAAGGGGTTAATACTATGACTATTATATGAGTGAGTCACCTGCCTGCTATTACTGCTAGACTATTAACACAAGCTATTGCCAAGGGATTGTGGTTTAAGGGGAGATGGCTCGTTTTTTATGGTCCCCCTTCTCCCTCATCCATTAGTTTTGAGATGTTTTCGCCATTAGTTTGTCGATTTTAAGACATTTCGCTCCATTTCTTTGTCAGTATTACCATCTTTCGTGCTATTTAGGTGTCTATATTTTTTCCTGGTGAACGATAGTGAGCCGGTAATTTTGGAAGAACCGGCCTTCGGGAGGGACATTTTTCTACCGAAAACTGCACAAATAAATCTAGAAGGGGATCTAATAGATTTTTTTTAATGTCTTATGGAGGTCTAGGGAGGAAACTAAAATTATAAAAAATATATGAAATATTCTAACAAAAATATACCCATCTCCCTTTAAATAATAGCATATTGTCATCCATCATAGTAAGGACCTGTGAGCTGATAATATAATTTATTGACTCCCAACACCAAACACCTCCCAATGAAATTAATGAAAGCATGTGATCCTACCGTGATTCGACCCTGGGTTACCACATACAGATCTTAAACACTCGAACCATTACACCATCAAGACAGTTAATAATAAAGCCACAAAGTAATGACTCGGGTTACGTTTGTTACCCTGCATTAATCCGTTCAGTACCAGTGCCA
>CM064517.1:2926663-3029214 GCA_032716605.1 Paralithodes platypus
TGTTGGGATGGGTTCAGGAGGGTTGGAATAGGTTAACTTGTTGGGATGGGTTCAGGAGGGTTGGAATAGGTTAACTTGTTGGGATGGGTTCAGGAGGGTTGGAATAGGTTAACTTGTTGGGAGGGGTTGGAATAGGTTAACTTGTTGGGATGGGTTCAGGAGGGTTGGAATAGGTTAACTTGTTGGGATGGGTTCAGGAGGGTTGGAATAGGTTAACTTGTTGGGATGGGTTCAGGAGGGTTGGAATAGGTTAACTTGTTGGGATGGGTTCAGGAGGTTGGAATAGGTTAACTTGTTGGGATGGGTTCAGGAGGGTTGGAATAGGTTAACTTGTTGGGATGGGTTCAGGAGGGTTGGAATAGGTTAACTTGTTGGGATGGGTTCAGGAGGGTTGGAATAGGTTAACTTGTTGGGATGGGTTCAGGAGGGTTGGAATAGGTTAACTTGTTGGGATGGGTTCAGGAGGGTTGGAATAGGTTAACTTGTTGGGATGGGTTCAGGAGGGTTGGAATAGGTTAACTTGTTGGGATGGGTTCAGGAGGGTTGGAATAGGTTAACTTGTTGGGATGGGTTCAGGAGGGTTGGAATAGGTTAACTTGTTGGGATGGGTTCAGGAGGGTTAACTTATTGGGAGGGGTTCAGGAGGGTTGGAATAGGTTAACTTGTTGGGATGGGTTCAGGAGGGTTGGAATAGGTTAACTTGTTGGGATGGGTTCAGGAGGGTTGGAATAGGTTAACTTGTTGGGATGGGTTCAAGAGGGTTGGAATAGGTTAACTTGTTGGGATGGGTTCAGGAGGGTTGGAATAGGTTAACTTGTTGGGATGGGTTCAGGAGGGTTGGAATAGGTTAACTTGTTGGGATGGGTTCAGGAGGGTTGGAATAGGTTAACTTGTTGGGATGGGTTCAGGAGGGTTGGAATAGGTTAACTTGTTGGGATGGGTTCAGGAGGGTTGGAATAGGTTAACTTGTTGGGATGGTTCAGGAGGGTGGGTTCAGGAGGGTTGGAATAGGTTAACTTGTTGGGATGGGTTCAGGAGGGTTGGAATAGGTTAACTTGTTGGGATGGGTTCAGGAGGGTTGGAATAGGTTAACTTGTTGGGATGGGTTCAGGAGGGTTGGAATAGGTTAACTTGTTGGGATGGGTTCAGGAGGGTTGGAATAGGTTAACTTGTTGGGATGGGTTCAGGAGGGTTGGAATAGGTTAACTTGTTGGGATGGGTTCAGGAGGGTTGGAATAGGTTAACTTGTTGGGATGGGTTCAGGAGGGTTGGAATAGGTTAACTTGTTGGGATGGGTTCAGGAGGGTTGGAATAGGTTAACTTGTTGGGATGGGTTCAGGAGGGTTGGAATAGGTTAACTTGTTGGGATGGGTTCAGGAGGGTTGGAATAGGTTAACTTGTTGGGATGGGTTCAGGAGGGTTGGAATAGGTTAACTTGTTGGGATGGGTTCAGGAGGGTTGGAATAGGTTAACTTGTTGGGATGGGTTCAGGAGGGTTGGAATAGGTTAACTTGTTGGGATGGGTTCAGGAGGGTTGGAATAGGTTAACTTGTTGGGATGGGTTCAGGAGGGTTGGAATAGGTTAACTTGTTGGGATGGGTTCAGGAGGGTTGGAATAGGTTAACTTGTTGGGATGGGTTCAGGAGGGTTGGAATAGGTTAACTTGTTGGGATGGGTTCAGGAGGGTTGGAATAGGTTAACTTGTTGGGATGGGTTCAGGAGGGTTGGAATAGGTTAACTTGTTGGGATGGGTTCAGGAGGGTTGGAATAGGTTAACTTGTTGGGATGGGTTCAGGAGGGTTGGAATAGGTTAACTTGTTGGGATGGGTTCAGGAGGGTTGGAATAGGTTAACTTGTTGGGATGGGTTCAGGAGGGTTGGAATAGGTTAACTTGTTGGGATGGGTTCAGGAGGGTTGGAATAGGTTAACTTGTTGGGATGGGTTCAGGAGGGTTGGAATAGGTTAACTTGTTGGGATGGGTTCAGGAGGGTTGGAATAGGTTAACTTGTTGGGATGGGTTCAGGAGGGTTGGAATAGGTTAACTTGTTGGGATGGGTTCAGGAGGGTTGGAATAGGTTAACTTGTTGGGATGGGTTCAGGAGGGTTGGAATAGGTTAACTTGTTGGGATGGGTTCAGGAGGGTTGGAATAGGTTAACTTGTTGGGATGGGTTCAGGAGGGTTGGAATAGGTTAACTTGTTGGGATGGGTTCAGGAGGGTTGGAATAGGTTAACTTGTTGGGATGGGTTCAGGAGGGTTGGAATAGGTTAACTTGTTGGGATGGGTTCAGGAGGGTTGGAATAGGTTAACTTGTTGGGATGGGTTCAGGAGGGTTGGAATAGGTTAACTTGTTGGGATGGGTTCAGGAGGGTTGGAATAGGTTAACTTGTTGGGATGGGTTCAGGAGGGTTGGAATAGGTTAACTTGTTGGGATGGGTTCAGGAGGGTTGGAATAGGTTAACTTGTTGGGATGGGTTCAGGAGGGTTGGAATAGGTTAACTTGTTGGGATGGGTTCAGGAGGGTTGGAATAGGTTAACTTGTTGGGATGGGTTCAGGAGGGTTGGAATAGGTTAACTTGTTGGGATGGGTTCAGGAGGGTTGGAATAGGTTAACTTGTTGGGATGGGTTCAGGAGGGTTGGAATAGGTTAACTTGTTGGGATGGGTTCAGGAGGGTTGGAATAGGTTAACTTGTTGGGATGGGTTCAGGAGGGTTGGAATAGGTTAACTTGTTGGGATGGGTTCAGGAGGGTTGGAATAGGTTAACTTGTTGGGATGGGTTCAGGAGGGTTGGAATAGGTTAACTTGTTGGGATGGGTTCAGGAGGGTTGGAATAGGTTAACTTGTTGGGATGGGTTCAGGAGGGTTGGAATAGGTTAACTTGTTGGGATGGGTTCAGGAGGGTTGGAATAGGTTAACTTGTTGGGATGGGTTCAGGAGGGTTGGAATAGGTTAACTTGTTGGGATGGGTTCAGGAGGGTTGGAATAGGTTAACTTGTTGGGATGGGTTCAGGAGGGTTGGAATAGGTTAACTTGTTGGGAGGGGTTCAGGAGGGTTGGAATAGGTTAACTTGTTGGGATGGGTTCAGGAGGGTTGGAATAGGTTAACTTGTTGGGATGGGTTCAGGAGGGTTGGAATAGGTTAACTTGTTGGGATGGGTTCAGGAGGGTTGGAATAGGTTAACTTGTTGGGATGGTTCAGGAGGGTTGGAATAGGTTAACTTGTTGGGATGGGTTCAGGAGGGTTGGAATAGGTTAACTTGTTGGGATGGGTTCAGGAGGGTTGGAATAGGTTAACTTGTTGGGATGGGTTCAGGAGGGTTGGAATAGGTTAACTTGTTGGGATGGGTTCAGGAGGGTTGGAATAGGTTAACTTGTTGGGATGGGTTCAGGAGGGTTGGAATAGGTTAACTTGTTGGGATGGGTTCAGGAGGGTTGGAATAGGTTAACTTGTTGGGATGGGTTCAGGAGGGTTGGAATAGGTTAACTTGTTGGGATGGGTTCAGGAGGGTTGGAATAGGTTAACTTGTTGGGATGGGTTCAGGAGGGTTGGAATAGGTTAACTTGTTGGGATGGGTTCAGGAGGGTTGGAATAGGTTAACTTGTTGGGATGGGTTCAGGAGGGTTGGAATAGGTTAACTTGTTGGGATGGGTTCAGGAGGGTTGGAATAGGTTAACTTGTTGGGATGGGTTCAGGAGGGTTGGAATAGGTTAACTTGTTGGGATGGGTTCAGGAGGGTTGGAATAGGTTAACTTGTTGGGATGGGTTCAGGAGGGTTGGAATAGGTTAACTTGTTGGGAGGGGTTCAGGAGGGTTGGAATAGGTTAACTTGTTGGGATGGGTTCAGGAGGGTTGGAATAGGTTAACTTGTTGGGATGGGTTCAGGAGGGTTGGAATAGGTTAACTTGTTGGGATGGGTTCAGGAGGGTTGGAATAGGTTAACTTGTTGGGATGGGTTCAGGAGGGTTGGAATAGGTTAACTTGTTGGGATGGGTTCAGGAGGGTTGGAATAGGTTAACTTGTTGGGATGGGTTCAGGAGGGTTGGAATAGGTTAACTTGTTGGGATGGGTTCAGGAGGGTTGGAATAGGTTAACTTGTTGGGATGGGTTCAGGAGGGTTGGAATAGGTTAACTTGTTGGGATGGGTTCAGGAGGGTTGGAATAGGTTAACTTGTTGGGATGGGTTCAGGAGGGTTGGAATAGGTTAACTTGTTGGGATGGGTTCAGGAGGGTTGGAATAGGTTAACTTGTTGGGATGGGTTCAGGAGGGTTGGAATAGGTTAACTTGTTGGGATGGGTTCAGGAGGGTTGGAATAGGTTAACTTGTTGGGATGGGTTCAGGAGGGTTGGAATAGGTTAACTTGTTGGGAGGGGTTCAGGAGGGTTGGAATAGGTTAACTTGTTGGGATGGGTTCAGGAGGGTTGGAATAGGTTAACTTGTTGGGATGGGTTCAGGAGGGTTGGAATAGGTTAACTTGTTGGGATGGGTTCAGGAGGGTTGGAATAGGTTAACTTGTTGGGATGGGTTCAGGAGGGTTGGAATAGGTTAACTTGTTGGGATGGGTTCAGGAGGGTTGGAATAGGTTAACTTGTTGGGATGGGTTCAGGAGGGTTGGAATAGGTTAACTTGTTGGGATGGGTTCAGGAGGGTTGGAATAGGTTAACTTGTTGGGATGGGTTCAGGAGGGTTGGAATAGGTTAACTTGTTGGGATGGGTTCAGGAGGGTTGGAATAGGTTAACTTGTTGGGATGGGTTCAGGAGGGTTGGAATAGGTTAACTTGTTGGGATGGGTTCAGGAGGGTTGGAATAGGTTAACTTGTTGGGATGGGTTCAGGAGGGTTGGAATAGGTTAACTTGTTGGGATGGGTTCAGGAGGGTTGGAATAGGTTAACTTGTTGGGATGGGTTCAGGAGGGTTGGAATAGGTTAACTTGTTGGGATGGGTTCAGGAGGGTTGGAATAGGTTAACTTGTTGGGATGGGTTCAGGAGGGTTGGAATAGGTTAACTTGTTGGGATGGGTTCAGGAGGGTTGGAATAGGTTAACTTGTTGGGATGGGTTCAGGAGGGTTGGAATAGGTTAACTTGTTGGGATGGGTTCAGGAGGGTTGGAATAGGTTAACTTGTTGGGATGGGTTCAGGAGGGTTGGAATAGGTTAACTTGTTGGGATGGGTTCAGGAGGGTTGGAATAGGTTAACTTGTTGGGATGGGTTCAGGAGGGTTGGAATAGGTTAACTTGTTGGGATGGGTTCAGGAGGGTTGGAATAGGTTAACTTGTTGGGATGGGTTCAGGAGGGTTGGAATAGGTTAACTTGTTGGGATGGGTTCAGGAGGGTTGGAATAGGTTAACTTGTTGGGATGGGTTCAGGAGGGTTGGAATAGGTTAACTTGTTGGGATGGGTTCAGGAGGGTTGGAATAGGTTAACTTGTTGGGATGGGTTCAGGAGGGTTGGAATAGGTTAACTTGTTGGGATGGGTTCAGGAGGGTTGGAATAGGTTAACTTGTTGGGATGGGTTCAGGAGGGTTGGAATAGGTTAACTTGTTGGGATGGGTTCAGGAGGGTTGGAATAGGTTAACTTGTTGGGATGGGTTCAGGAGGGTTGGAATAGGTTAACTTGTTGGGATGGGTTCAGGAGGGTTGGAATAGGTTAACTTGTTGGGATGGGTTCAGGAGGGTTGGAATAGGTTAACTTGTTGGGATGGGTTCAGGAGGGTTGGAATAGGTTAACTTGTTGGGATGGGTTCAGGAGGGTTGGAATAGGTTAACTTGTTGGGATGGGTTCAGGAGGGTTGGAATAGGTTAACTTGTTGGGATGGGTTCAGGAGGGTTGGAATAGGTTAACTTGTTGGGATGGGTTCAGGAGGGTTGGAATAGGTTAACTTGTTGGGATGGGTTCAGGAGGGTTGGAATAGGTTAACTTGTTGGGATGGGTTCAGGAGGGTTGGAATAGGTTAACTTGTTGGGATGGGTTCAGGAGGGTTGGAATAGGTTAACTTGTTGGGATGGGTTCAGGAGGGTTGGAATAGGTTAACTTGTTGGGATGGGTTCAGGAGGGTTGGAATAGGTTAACTTGTTGGGATGGGTTCAGGAGGGTTGGAATAGGTTAACTTGTTGGGATGGGTTCAGGAGGGTTGGAATAGGTTAACTTGTTGGGATGGGTTCAGGAGGGTTGGAATAGGTTAACTTGTTGGGATGGGTTCAGGAGGGTTGGAATAGGTTAACTTGTTGGGATGGGTTCAGGAGGGTTGGAATAGGTTAACTTGTTGGGATGGGTTCAGGAGGGTTGGAATAGGTTAACTTGTTGGGATGGGTTCAGGAGGGTTGGAATAGGTTAACTTGTTGGGATGGGTTCAGGAGGGTTGGAATAGGTTAACTTGTTGGGATGGGTTCAGGAGGGTTGGAATAGGTTAACTTGTTGGGATGGTTCAGGAGGGTTGGAATAGGTTAACTTGTTGGGATGGGTTCAGGAGGGTTGGAATAGGTTAACTTGTTGGGATGGGTTCAGGAGGGTTGGAATAGGTTAACTTGTTGGGATGGGTTCAGGAGGGTTGGAATAGGTTAACTTGTTGGGATGGGTTCAGGAGGGTTGGAATAGGTTAACTTGTTGGGATGGGTTCAGGAGGGTTGGAATAGGTTAACTTGTTGGGATGGGTTCAGGAGGGTTGGAATAGGTTAACTTGTTGGGATGGGTTCAGGAGGGTTGGAATAGGTTAACTTGTTGGGATGGGTTCAGGAGGGTTGGAATAGGTTAAGTTGTTGGAAATGGGTTCAGGAGGGTTGGAATAGGTTAACTTGTTGGGATGGGTTCAGGAGGGTTGGAATAGGTTAACTTGTTGGGATGGGTTCAGGAGGGTTGGAATAGGTTAACTTGTTGGGATGGGTTCAGGAGGGTTGGAATAGGTTAACTTGTTGGGATGGGTTCAGGAGGGTTGGAATAGGTTAACTTGTTGGGATGGGTTCAGGAGGGTTGGAATAGGTTAACTTGTTGGGATGGGTTCAGGAGGGTTGGAATAGGTTAACTTGTTGGGATGGGTTCAGGAGGGTTGGAATAGGTTAACTTGTTGGGAGGGGTCAGGAGGGTGGAATAGGTTAACTTTTGGGATGGGTTCAGGAGGGTTGGAATAGGTTAACTTGTTGGGATGGGTTCAGGAGGGTTGGAATAGGTTAACTTGTTGGGATGGGTTCAGGAGGGTTGGAATAGGTTAATTTGTTGGGATGGGTTCAGGAGGGTTGGAATAGGTTAACTTGTTGGGAGGGGTTTCAGGAGGGTTGGAATAGGTTAACTTGTTGGGATGGGTTCAGGAGGGTTGGAATAGGTTAACTTGTTGGGATGGGTTCAGGAGGGTTGGAATAGGTTAACTTGTTGGGATGGGTTCAGGAGGGTTGGAATAGGTTAACTTGTTGGGATGGGTTCAGGAGGGTTGGAATAGGTTAACTTGTTGGGATGGGTTCAGGAGGGTTGGAATAGGTTAACTTGTTGGGATGGGTTCAGGAGGGTTGGAATAGGTTAACTTGTTGGGATGGGTTCAGGAGGGTTGGAATAGGTTAACTTGTTGGGATGGGTTCAGGAGAGTTGGAATAGGTTAACTTGTTGGGAGGGGTTCAGGAGGGTTGGAATAGGTTAACTTGTTGGGATGGTTCAGGAGGGTTGGAATAGGTTAACTTGTTGGGATGGGTTTAGGAGGGTTGGAATAGGTTAACTTGTTGGGATGGGTTCAGGAGGGTTGGAATAGGTTAACTTGTTGGGATGGGTTCAGGAGGGTTGGAATAGGTTAACTTGTTGGGATGGGTTCAGGAGGGTTGGAATAGGTTAACTTGTTGGGATGGGTTCAGGAGGGTTGGAATAGGTTAACTTGTTGGGATGGGTTCAGGAGGGTTGGAATAGGTTAACTTGTTGGGATGGGTTCAGGAGGGTTGGAATAGGTTAACTTGTTGGGATGGGTTCAGGAGGGTTGGAATAGGTTAACTTGTTGGGATGGGTTCAGGAGGGTTGGAATAGGTTAACTTGTTGGGATGGGTTCAGGAGGGTTGGAATAGGTTAACTTGTTGGGATGGGTTCAGGAGGGTTGGAATAGGTTAACTTGTTGGGATGGGTTCAGGAGGGTTGGAATAGGTTAACTTGTTGGGATGGGTTCAGGAGGGTTGGAATAGGTTAACTTGTTGGGATGGGTTCAGGAGGGTTGGAATAGGTTAACTTGTTGGGATGGGTTCAGGAGGGTTGGAATAGGTTAACTTGTTGGGATGGGTTCAGGAGGGTTGGAATAGGTTAACTTGTTGGGATGGGTTCAGGAGGGTTGGAATAGGTTAACTTGTTGGGATGGGTTCAGGAGGGTTGGAATAGGTTAACTTGTTGGGATGGGTTCAGGAGGGTTGGAATAGGTTAACTTGTTGGGATGGGTTCAGGAGGGTTGGAATAGGTTAACTTGTTGGGATGGGTTCAGGAGGGTTGGAATAGGTTAACTTGTTGGGATGGGTTCAGGAGGGTTGGAATAGGTTAACTTGTTGGGATGGGTTCAGGAGGGTTGGAATAGGTTAACTTGTTGGGATGGGTTCAGGAGGGTTGGAATAGGTTAACTTGTTGGGATGGGTTCAGGAGGGTTGGAATAGGTTAACTTGTTGGGATGGGTTCAGGAGGGTTGGAATAGGTTAACTTGTTGGGATGGGTTCAGGAGGGTTGGAATAGGTTAACTTGTTGGGATGGGTTCAGGAGGGTTGGAATAGGTTAACTTGTTGGGATGGGTTCAGGAGGGTTGGAATAGGTTAACTTGTTGGGATGGGTTCAGGAGGGTTGGAATAGGTTAACTTGTTGGGATGGGTTCAGGAGGGTTGGAATAGGTTAACTTGTTGGGATGGGTTCAGGAGGGTTGGAATAGGTTAACTTGTTGGGATGGGTTCAGGAGGGTTGGAATAGGTTAACTTGTTGGGATGGGTTCAGGAGGGTTGGAATAGGTTAACTTGTTGGGATGGGTTCAGGAGGGTTGGAATAGGTTAACTTGTTGGGATGGGTTCAGGAGGGTTGGAATAGGTTAACTTGTTGGGATGGGTTCAGGAGGTTGGAATAGGTTAACTTGTTGGGATGGGTTCAGGAGGGTTGGAATAGGTTAACTTGTTGGGATGGGTTCAGGAGGGTTGGAATAGGTTAACTTGTTGGGATGGGTTCAGGAGGGTTGGAATAGGTTAACTTGTTGGGAGGGGTTCAGGAGGGTTGGAATAGGTTAACTTGTTGGGATGGGTTCAGGAGGGTTGGAATAGGTTAACTTGTTGGGATGGGTTCAGGAGGGTTGGAATAGGTTAACTTGTTGGGATGGGTTCAGGAGGGTTGGAATAGGTTAACTTGTTGGGATGGGTTCAGGAGGGTTGGAATAGGTTAACTTGTTGGGATGGGTTCAGGAGGGTTGGAATAGGTTAACTTGTTGGGATGGGTTCAGGAGGGTTGGAATAGGTTAACTTGTTGGGATGGGTTCAGGAGGGTTGGAATAGGTTAACTTGTTGGGATGGGTTCAGGAGGGTTGGAATAGGTTAACTTGTTGGGATGGGTTCAGGAGGGTTGGAATAGGTTAACTTGTTGGGATGGGTTCAGGAGGGTTGGAATAGGTTAACTTGTTGGGATGGGTTCAGGAGGGTTGGAATAGGTTAACTTGTTGGGATGGGTTCAGGAGGGTTGGAATAGGTTAACTTGTTGGGATGGGTTCAGGAGGGTTGGAATAGGTTAACTTGTTGGGATGGGTTCAGGAGGGTTGGAATAGGTTAACTTGTTGGGATGGGTTCAGGAGGGTTGGAATAGGTTAACTTGTTGGGATGGGTTCAGGAGGGTTGGAATAGGTTAACTTGTTGGGATGGGTTCAGGAGGGTTGGAATAGGTTAACTTGTTGGGATGGGTTCAGGAGGGTTGGAATAGGTTAACTTGTTGGGATGGGTTCAGGAGGGTTGGAATAGGTTAACTTGTTGGGATGGGTTCAGGAGGGTTGGAATAGGTTAACTTGTTGGGATGGGTTCAGGAGGGTTGGAATAGGTTAACTTGTTGGGATGGGTTCAGGAGGGTTGGAATAGGTTAACTTGTTGGGATGGGTTCAGGAGGGTTGGAATAGGTTAACTTGTTGGGATGGGTTCAGGAGGGTTGGAATAGGTTAACTTGTTGGGATGGGTTCAGGAGGGTTGGAATAGGTTAACTTGTTGGGATGGGTTCAGGAGGGTTGGAATAGGTTAACTTGTTGGGATGGGTTCAGGAGGGTTGGAATAGGTTAACTTGTTGGGATGGGTTCAGGAGGGTTGGAATAGGTTAACTTGTTGGGATGGGTTCAGGAGGGTTGGAATAGGTTAACTTGTTGGGATGGGTTCAGGAGGGTTGGAATAGGTTAACTTGTTGGGATGGGTTCAGGAGGGTTGGAATAGGTTAACTTGTTGGGATGGGTTCAGGAGGGTTGGAATAGGTTAACTTGTTGGGATGGGTTCAGGAGGGTTGGAATAGGTTAACTTGTTGGGATGGGTTCAGGAGGGTTGGAATAGGTTAACTTGTTGGGATGGGTTCAGGAGGGTTGGAATAGGTTAACTTGTTGGGATGGGTTCAGGAGGGTTGGAATAGGTTAACTTGTTGGGATGGGTTCAGGAGGGTTGGAATAGGTTAACTTGTTGGGATGGGTTCAGGAGGGTTGGAATAGGTTAACTTGTTGGGATGGGTTCAGGAGGGTTGGAATAGGTTAACTTGTTGGGATGGGTTCAGGAGGGTTGGAATAGGTTAACTTGTTGGGATGGGTTCAGGAGGGTTGGAATAGGTTAACTTGTTGGGATGGGTTCAGGAGGGTTGGAATAGGTTAACTTGTTGGGATGGGTTCAGGAGGGTTGGAATAGGTTAACTTGTTGGGATGGGTTCAGGAGGGTTGGAATAGGTTAACTTGTTGGGATGGGTTCAGGAGGGTTGGAATAGGTTAACTTGTTGGGATGGGTTCAGGAGGGTTGGAATAGGTTAACTTGTTGGGATGGGTTCAGGAGGGTTGGAATAGGTTAACTTGTTGGGATGGGTTCAGGAGGGTTGGAATAGGTTAACTTGTTGGGATGGGTTCAGGAGGGTTGGAATAGGTTAACTTGTTGGGATGGGTTCAGGAGGGTTGGAATAGGTTAACTTGTTGGGATGGGTTCAGGAGGGTTGGAATAGGTTAACTTGTTGGGATGGGTTCAGGAGGGTTGGAATAGGTTAACTTGTTGGGATGGGTTCAGGAGGGTTGGAATAGGTTAACTTGTTGGGATGGGTTCAGGAGGGTTGGAATAGGTTAACTTGTTGGGATGGGTTCAGGAGGGTTGGAATAGGTTAACTTGTTGGGATGGGTTCAGGAGGGTTGGAATAGGTTAACTTGTTGGGAGGGGTTCAGGAGGGTTGGAATAGGTTAACTTGTTGGGATGGGTTCAGGAGGGTTGGAATAGGTTAACTTGTTGGGATGGGTTCAGGAGGGTTGGAATAGGTTAACTTGTTGGGATGGGTTCAGGAGGGTTGGAATAGGTTAACTTGTTGGGATGGGTTCAGGAGGGTTGGAATAGGTTAACTTTTTGGGATGGGTTCAGGAGGGTTGGAATAGGTTAACTTGTTGGGATGGGTTCAGGAGGGTTGGAATAGGTTAACTTGTTGGGATGGGTTCAGGAGGGTTGGAATAGGTTAACTTGTTGGGATGGGTTCAGGAGGGTTGGAATAGGTTAACTTGTTGGGATGGGTTCAGGAGGGTTGGAATAGGTTAACTTGTTGGGATGGGTTCAGGAGGGTTGGAATAGGTTAACTTGTTGGGATGGGTTCAGGAGGGTTGGAATAGGTTAACTTGTTGGGATGGGTTCAGGAGGGTTGGAATAGGTTAACTTGTTGGGATGGGTTCAGGAGGGTTGGAATAGGTTAACTTGTTGGGATGGGTTCAGGAGGGTTGGAATAGGTTAACTTGTTGGGATGGGTTCAGGAGGGTTGGAATAGGTTAACTTGTTGGGATGGGTTCAGGAGGGTTGGAATAGGTTAACTTGTTGGGATGGGTTCAGGAGGGTTGGAATAGGTTAACTTGTTGGGATGGGTTCAGGAGGGTTGGAATAGGTTAACTTGTTGGGATGGGTTCAGGAGGGTTGGAATAGGTTAACTTGTTGGGATGGGTTCAGGAGGGTTGGAATAGGTTAACTTGTTGGGATGGGTTCAGGAGGGTTGGAATAGGTTAACTTGTTGGGATGGGTTCAGGAGGGTTGGAATAGGTTAACTTGTTGGGATGGGTTCAGGAGGGTTGGAATAGGTTAACTTGTTGGGATGGGTTCAGGAGGGTTGGAATAGGTTAACTTGTTGGGATGGGTTCAGGAGGGTTGGAATAGGTTAACTTGTTGGGATGGGTTCAGGAGGGTTGGAATAGGTTAACTTGTTGGGATGGGTTCAGGAGGGTTGGAATAGGTTAACTTGTTGGGATGGGTTCAGGAGGGTTGGAATAGGTTAACTTGTTGGGATGGGTTCAGGAGGGTTGGAATAGGTTAACTTGTTGGGATGGGTTCAGGAGGGTTGGAATAGGTTAACTTGTTGGGATGGGTTCAGGAGGGTTGGAATAGGTTAACTTGTTGGGATGGGTTCAGGAGGGTTGGAATAGGTTAACTTGTTGGGATGGGTTCAGGAGGGTTGGAATAGGTTAACTTGTTGGGATGGGTTCAGGAGGGTTGGAATAGGTTAACTTGTTGGGATGGGTTCAGGAGGGTTGGAATAGGTTAACTTGTTGGGATGGGTTCAGGAGGGTTGGAATAGGTTAACTTGTTGGGATGGGTTCAGGAGGGTTGGAATAGGTTAACTTGTTGGGATGGGTTCAGGAGGGTTGGAATAGGTTAACTTGTTGGGATGGGTTCAGGAGGGTTGGAATAGGTTAACTTGTTGGGATGGGTTCAGGAGGGTTGGAATAGGTTAACTTGTTGGGATGGGTTCAGGAGGGTTGGAATAGGTTAACTTGTTGGGATGGGTTCAGGAGGGTTGGAATAGGTTAACTTGTTGGGATGGGTTCAGGAGGGTTGGAATAGGTTAACTTGTTGGGATGGGTTCAGGAGGGTTGGAATAGGTTAACTTGTTGGGATGGGTTCAGGAGGGTTGGAATAGGTTAACTTGTTGGGATGGGTTCAGGAGGGTTGGAATAGGTTAACTTGTTGGGATGGGTTCAGGAGGGTTGGAATAGGTTAACTTGTTGGGATGGGTTCAGGAGGGTTGGAATAGGTTAACTTGTTGGGATGGGTTCAGGAGGGTTGGAATAGGTTAACTTGTTGGGATGGGTTCAGGAGGGTTGGAATAGGTTAACTTGTTGGGATGGGTTCAGGAGGGTTGGAATAGGTTAACTTGTTGGAATTGGGTTCAGGAGGGTTGGAATAGGTTAACTTGTTGGGATGGGTTCAGGAGGGTTGGAATAGGTTAACTTGTTGGGATGGGTTCAGGAGGGTTGGAATAGGTTAACTTGTTGGGATGGGTTCAGGAGGGTTGGAATAGGTTAACTTGTTGGGATGGGTTCAGGAGGGTTGGAATAGGTTAACTTGTTGGGATGGGTTCAGGAGGGTTGGAATAGGTTAACTTGTTGGGATGGGTTCAGGAGGGTTGGAATAGGTTAACTTGTTGGGATGGGTTCAGGAGGGTTGGAATAGGTTAACTTGTTGGGATGGGTTCAGGAGGGTTGGAATAGGTTAACTTGTTGGGATGGGTTCAGGAGGGTTGGAATAGGTTAACTTGTTGGGATGGGTTCAGGAGGGTTGGAATAGGTTAACTTGTTGGGATGGGTTCAGGAGGGTTGGAATAGGTTAACTTGTTGGGATGGGTTCAGGAGGGTTGGAATAGGTTAACTTGTTGGGATGGGTTCAGGAGGGTTGGAATAGGTTAACTTGTTGGGATGGGTTCAGGAGGGTTGGAATAGGTTAACTTGTTGGGAGGGGTTCAGGAGGGTTGGAATAGGTTAACTTGTTGGGATGGGTTCAGGAGGGTTGGAATAGGTTAACTTGTTGGGATGGGTTCAGGAGGGTTGGAATAGGTTAACTTGTTGGGATGGGTTCAGGAGGGTTGGAATAGGTTAACTTGTTGGGATGGGTTCAGGAGGGTTGGAATAGGTTAACTTGTTGGGATGGGTTCAGGAGGGTTGGAATAGGTTAACTTGTTGGGATGGGTTCAGGAGGGTTGGAATAGGTTAACTTGTTGGGATGGGTTCAGGAGGGTTGGAATAGGTTAACTTGTTGGGATGGGTTCAGGAGGGTTGGAATAGGTTAACTTGTTGGGATGGGTTCAGGAGGGTTGGAATAGGTTAACTTGTTGGGATGGGTTCAGGAGGGTTGGAATAGGTTAACTTGTTGGGATGGGTTCAGGAGGGTTGGAATAGGTTAACTTGTTGGGATGGGTTCAGGAGGGTTGCAATAGGTTAACTTGGGTTTTCAAATACTACATTTTGTTATGGTTTATTTTATATAGATATTTTCTTTAAATCGTGTTTTTAGAGCAAAAAATAGCTGAAATTTAATGTATTTTAAGTAGAATTAGGTTTTAGATGTTTATATAAGTATCACACACAAACAATCATAATTAATTCCACATTATGAAAAATAATTAGCCCAAAACTCGATATGGGGCGCCTGCAAAGCGTCAAAACTATTCCAAGGGTGTCAGCCCTATCAATACATCAAAAACCCAATCCTTTCAAAGCATCAAAAAAGTTGGACCTTTTCAATTTGACAAAAGGCTGAAACTGACTGGATGATATCATATCATCAATTTTTTTTTACCTAACCTAACCTAACTAACCTAACCTAACCTAACATATTGATATGATCTGGGGAAAAACTGGTTTTTGACAAAATGAAGACATCTGGAAAATTTGATGTATTGATAGCTTTTTGCAGATTTAATGAAATGATTGGATCAGTTTTTGACGCTTTGATGATCCCCCCTCGATATAATACTGGGCCACTTCTATGATCAATAACTTTTTTATTTGTAAAGATAGGTCAATTATAAAGGCAGATTCGGATTCAGCATGGAAAACTACCCCAAAAAAGTAAGTTTTGGCGTCTCTCTGCGAAAATCGGCAAAATCACATTTTCGGGGAAAAGGATTGTAGCTTCCCAGATCAGGGCAATAAGGTTGGGTTACGTTCGGATAGGTCCTGTTGGGTCCACACTGGTTGGGATGGGCTCAGAATGGTGCCAGTAGGTCAACTTAGGTTTTAGTATCGATAATTATGTTGGGTTATTTTTGTGTGAATATGTTAAGAAACAGCTGTAACTCACGTACGAACACACAGCCAGCCAGGCGGGGAGAGGGTCCCTTTAGAAGACTGACTTGGAACTTGGCTAACTTCTATGATTAATATATTATCTATACGTAGAGATAGATCGATTATAAAGCCAGATTCGGACTCAGCGTCGAAAACTGCATTATTTAATTATGATTAGTTATTTGTTTATGAATATTTCAAGAAACTGGCTGTAACACACATACGAACGCACAGCTAGGCGGGGAGAGAGTCCCTTTAGAAAACAGTGACTAGGAACTGGGCCAACTTCTATAATTAATATGTTAGCTATATGTAGAGATAGATCGATTATAATGCCAGATTCGGACTCAGCGTCGAAGATTGCGTTAGAAAAGTACGTTTACACGTCTCTAGGCAATGATTGACAAAATCATAAAATTCGAGGAAAAGGATTCTTGGGCCCCAGGTCAGCCTAGTTAGGTTAGGTTACGTTCGGATAGGTCCAGTTGGGTCCAGACTTGTTGGGATGGGTTCAGGATGGTCTCAATAGCAATACTTACGTTTCATAATCGATAATTATTTTCGGTTATTTGTTTATGAATATTTTACTAAATATGTTAATTAATTGCTGTAATTAGCTCGGAGTTTTGTGTTAAAGTGTGTATCAGATTTGTTTATCATTATATATTATGTGTAAACGATACATTAAATTATATGCTAAATTATAGTAGACAGAGAGGAAAGCGTTGAATGTTTGTTCATATCAAGTAACTACTGTACATATTTCTACATTTTACAGTAATCTTCTTTAATATTATTAATATCATTAATATTATTAAGGATATAGCCTAATTTGAGATAGTCTTTACCCTTTGAAATTCCCAGAGATCCTTCCTAAGCTGTTTAAAATCGTCTAAAGATGTAGCCTTATTTTAGATAGTCTTAACCCTTTTAACACCTTACGAGCGGCCTATGCGGTTTATTTATGTGTACCGCACAGCGGGGTGTTTTTAGCCAAAATAGGGCTGTTACGTGATCATTTTCATGCCTAAATAAGACCCAGAACGTAAAACAAGTACCTATCCCTGAAAGGGCATAAACAGAGCTTTCGAATGACACCATAACGATCCTTGTATGATGGATAGTTTTCTTGCAATAACCGTGCAACGCGAGTGCAAAAAGCAGGTAATTCGGTACTTTCAGTACATAATTGAGTATGTAGCGAGTGAGAGAGGGAGGAGGGAGCTGAGATTTGTGTCAGTAGGTTCGCCGCGGTGGTCTGGAGAAGTCATACGCTCGCTAGTCTCCTGCCACCACTTGTCTCTCTCTCTCAGCCACATTACGTGCTGAAATTGCCACTCGAGTTATGTCGAGCGCCGCCACATAGTCCAGCTTTATTTAACTCGACTTATGTTGCTCGCCGCTAAATAAGGGTTAAATTCCCAGAGATCTTTCCTAAGCTGTTTAAAATCATCTAATGATATAGCCTTATTTGAGATGCGTCCTTGTATTGAGTATTGTTCACATGTGTGGGGAGGATCCTCTCACACCGCACTCCTAGACAAAGTAGAAAAGAAAGCCTTCCGTCTCATTAACTCACGTCCACTCACCATTTCTCTGCAGTCTCTCTCTCTTCGCCACAATCTTGCATCTCTCTCGCTATTACAATAATCAGTGTTCCTCAGAGCTCTCTCAGTGTATACCACCCCCTCTTCGTAGAGCACGTAGCACCCGTCTTGCAACACAATCCCACTCCTACTCTGTGCAACTCTCCAACCCAAGAGTGAAACGTTATTCTCAGTCTTTCTTCTATTCAACAGCTGAGCTTTGGAACTCTCCCAGAATCAGTCTTTCCCTCTTCCTATGACTTAAATTGCTTCAAACTCTGTGTGTCCAGGCATTTTGGCTCTAACGTCCCTTGATTTTTCATTGTCACTCTTTCAATTCTGGGGTAGTCTCTCGCTACTGGCAGTTCTGCCTTTTGCCTCCCTCACTCACATAGAAAACAAAATATGGTAGCTAAAAGGATTAATTGAGATAGTCTATAACCTTTTAACGGGTAGACATGCTTCCTAAGCTGAATCTATCTATCTTTCTATTGCCCGACGCCGTGATCCCCGAAGGGGTGGCCACGAACGAACCACCCCCATGAACCTCTGTCCCTAGTCAGTCGACGTCCCTCCCCCCAACCAGCACCGCCTTCGTTCATATACTTCCTCACTCCATCCTTCCACCTCTCTTTCGGTCTACCTCTCCCTCTGAATAAAACTGTAATAGTTGCCAGAATATAATGTAAAGGACGTCCCCGGTACTGTAAGGGTTAAGGGGGTAGTGCTGGGTTGTTGGGCTATATATTTATTTATTTATATATTTTGGAGTTTCCTCGCTAGACCTCCATCAAACTTAATAAAATACCCCCTAGAGTCCAGTGGTACTCTGTTTTTCGTTCCTATTGTAACAAATCAGAAGTTAATGGTCTTAAATTCATTTACTGTTTACGAAAAAAGTTGTATTAATAACCACCACAGCATGATTATCACAACCACATGATCAGTGAGTGAGTCAGAGAGGTAGAGTGAGTGAGTAGGACAGTGAGTATCCGAGAGAGAGAGAGAGAGAGAGAGAGAGAGAGAGAGAGAGAGAGAGAGAGAGATAGAGAGAGAGAGAGAGAAATGTACGTCACGGAGCTGATGGGGTTAATAATTAACCCCATCAGCTCCGTGACGTACATTTCTCTCTCTCGGATACTCTACCTCTCTGACTCACTCACTGATCATGTGGTTGTGATAATCGTGCTGTGATGGTTATTATCAAGAGGTGAAAAATACCTTAATTTACACGTGCATATTATCTTGTTCACAGATACGTGTTGCCAGTTTCACACCAACTACTTTGCAATGAGTGCCAAGAAGCGGAAGTATATTGAAGATTATATTCGTTTTGGATTCGTGTCCCTCCAAAAGGGTGACACAGAGGTCCCACAGTGCGTGATATGTTACAAGACTCTGAGCAATGATGGAATGCGACCCTCACGCTTGGAACGCCACCTGAAAACAGCACATCCTGGTCTAGTTGACAAGCCGAAGGCATTCTTTGAAACAAAAAAACACACCTTGAAGCAAGTGAAATTGGACGACAGCGGGTCATTTCGACAACAATCATCAAAGGTTGTTGAGGCTTCTTATGAAATTTCCATGTTGATTGCAAAGAGCAAGAAGAGCCATAACATTGGAGAGACTCTCATAAAGCCAAGTATACTCTGTGCAGCTCAACTCATTCTTGGTAAAGATAGTGCAAATAAGCTTTCCCAAATTTCTCTGTCAAACGATACAGTCCAGAGAAGGATCCATGAACTGTCTCAAGATATCAAAGATCAAACTCTCGAACAAGTAAGAGCCTCCCCTGTTTTTGCAATCCAGTGTGATGAAACGACTGATATCGCTCAGTGTGCTCAGCTCCTGATGTATGCTCGTTTCGTGTCAGGCAACAATATAAAAGAGGAAATTTTGTTCTGTCGCCCCATGGAAAGTTGTACAACAGCAGAAGCCATTTTTCAAGTTACATCAAACTTTTTTCAGGAAAATCAACTTTCTTGGGACTCACTAATAGGGGTGTGTACTGATGGAGCCCCAGCCATGCTTGGCCTGCATTCTGGGTTCGTCACAAAGGTGAAAGAAAAAAATCCTTCTGTAATAAGTACACACTGCATAATTCATCGTGAAGCTTTAGCATCCAGAACTTTGCCTGATGAAATGAGGGATGTCCTGAACGTGGCTATAAAGGTAGTCAACTTCATCAAATCTGGAGCCTTAAACAGTCGTCTCTTCAAATTGTTGTGTAAGGATATGGATTCTGAACATGAAGCCCTGCTTTTTCACACAAACGTACGATGGTTATCAAAAGGAAACATGCTTGGACGGATTTATGAGCTACGAGAAGAAGTAATAATATTTCTAGATTCGCAGCAGAAGGAAGCCCTTCGTGACAAATTCCAGTCTGACGGCTTTCAGATAACTCTAGCTTACTTGGTGGACATTTTTTAATCTTTGAATGCAGTGAACCTTAAACTACAAGGGGAAAACATCCACATCATCATGCACCACGACACCATTCGAACCTTCATGGCCAAACTCGACCTCTGGAAATGTCGAATTCAGCAGGGAAATACAGCCAGTTTTAGTAACTTAGATTCTGGTCTTGCTCACGGTAACCTTGACTCTGAGTTAAAGACCCATATAATCACTCATCTAAGCAGCTTGAAAGCAGAATTCATCAAATACTTTCCAGACATAGACGACAAGCGTGAATCCTGGAAATTCATTAGGAATCCATTTCAGTGTGAAATGGCTGATGTTGCTGAGGAAGTCCAAGAGGAGTTTCTTGAGTTAAAGTTCAATTTCACAGCTAAGGATGAATTCAATGATCTGGATTTGGAGACATTCTGGGTAAAGTACATTTCTGTTTACCCTCTGATCTCACATCAGGCTCTTCGGATTCTAACAATGTTTGGATCCACGTATCTTTGTGAAACTGCATTTTCCACGCTCACTGCTATCAAAACCAAGTACAGAAACCGCCTGGATGTTGAAGCTGACTTACGTTGTGCACTCTCAAGCATTCAACCCCGTATTCAAGATCTGGTAGCTAAGAAGCAGTGTCAGGTATCTCACTAAATATGTAATTAAGTCATCATGTAGAATTGAAACTGTCAATTATCTCACTGTATTTCCTACTTAGTAAATGGACTATACAAGCCATAAGGCGTTTTTTATTCCTTTTCATATTAAATCTGCGAGTGAAATTTATCTATATATGCAAGGGGGGCGTGGAGGGAAAGAAAAATTCGTGGAGGGGGCATGGTAGTAAAAAGGTTGAGAACCACTGCCCTAGACCCCCTTTCAAGATAAATTTATAAATTTTTTGGTAGAAAAAATGTCACGGCCGAAGGCCGGTTCCTTTTGAAATTACAGGCTCACTATCGCTCGCCAGGAAAAAATCGACACATAAATGGCACGAAAGGTCTAAATATTGACAAAGAAATGGGACGAAAGGTCTCAAAATCGCCAAACTAATGGAAACAACATCTTAAAACCTGGAAACTAATATGGTAAGCATGAGGGAGAAGGGGGTCCATAACAAGCGAGTACTACCCCCTTAAGGAAGAGGTTGTGTGTTGAAGGTGCAGTTAACCCTTGCAAGCTCCAATACGCGTTCGTGTTGTTTTTGTGGCTACTATTAGACGATTTTATACAGATTACTAACGGTATATGGAAGTCAGAGGGTTGATTGAGATAGTATTTACCCTTTTAATACCCACAGATCCTTCCTAAGCTGCATAAAATCGTCTAATGATAGCCAAAATAAACTGCTAAAATGTGTCAGAGCTTGAAAGGATTAAGGGGAGGTTTTTAGTTGATTCCCTAGACTTCCATCAAGCTTAAAATTACTCCTTGACCCCCTTTCAAGATAAATTTGTACATTTTTCGATAGAAAAATTTCCCGGCCGAAGGCCGGTTCCCCTTAAATTACAGGCTCGCTGTCGCTCGCCAGGAAAAAATCGACACCTATATGGCACGAATGGTCTTAAAATTGACAGAAATGGGGCGAGGGTTCTTAAAATCGCCAAACTAATGGGGCAAGCATCTTTAAATCTCACAAGCAATGGGGCTAAACATGAGGGAGAAAGAGGTTCAGAAAAAAAATCCTCCAAGTGGAAATCTCCCCTTAAGTGGACGTCCCGGCACACATTCACGACTTGGACCAGGAGATGGCACCCAAACCGTTTCTTGTTCAAGTCTCCATACATTTGGTTACATCTCGTCACGTGTTACAGCTTGTCTCTTGTTATCTCGTGGAAGGCTGCGCAATTTTAACCCTTTGAAGCTCTGACGCGTTTTAGCAGTTTATTTAGGCTATCATTAGACGATTTTATGCAGCTTAGGAAGGATCTGTGGGTATTAAAAGGGTAAATACTATCTCAATCAACCCTTTGACTTCCATATACCGTTAGTAATCTGTATAAAATCGTCTAATAGTAGCCAGAAACAGAACAGAAACGCGTATTGGAGCTTGAAAGGGTTAAGGGGTCCGCTAAAATTTGGTAACGTCTCGTGACCTGACTTTTCATCGTAATGTGTCATTATGAATTAACCACTTGCGAGTTTCAGGCTATAAGGAAGTTGGAGCCGTAAACATAGATAGTACAGAGAAATGCAATAATAATGTGGGTTTTTAATGGATGAAAAGTATGATAAAATTGGTTATGTGTATTTTAGGTGATAATTCTGCACAATAATAATGGCCACAACTCCAACTTCCTTATAGACCCAAACTGTCCAGTGGTCAATACGTTACCAGTGTGTATACTACGGTGTGTGGCGTCGCTAAATGTGGCGGTTAAGGGAGGACACCGGATTTGTTTTATCTTTCTCTCCTTTTCTCTCTTTCCCTGGCTTTTATCCATTCAGCCCCATTCAGCCAACTGGTTTAAGACGTTTATCCCCATACAGTTGTCGATTTCTTCCTGGCGAGCGATAGCGAGCCAGCATTGTATGGAAGAATCCGGCTTCGCCGGAGAAATTTTTCTATCGAAATCATGATCGAAATATGTACAAATTTAGCTTGCTGTCAAAAAAAATATATATATATGCTGGCTCGCTATCGCTCGCCAGGAAAATATTGACACCTGGATGGGGGTAAACGTCTTAAAACAGTAGGTTGAATGGATACTAGCTAAAGAAAGAAAGAAAAGGAGAGAAAGGTAAAACAAATCCGGTGTCCCCCCTTATTAAGTCACGAGACGTCACACCGACAAATGACTTTGCCAGTGTACCGTACTACGGGAACAGCTTGTAGTCATCAGGTACAGTCGCGCTAATAAGTGATGTCTCGGCACCTAGTATGTTTTTATCAATAATTGGTATCAGCAGTATTTACACATGATTTGTTCTTTTTGAGTGAGATATACAACCACGTTCCTTCACTTTCCAACCCTATTGAACATCTGACAGACATTAATACAGCACAGAGCAAGCCAAACGTAATGACAGCTGGGACATGACTTATTAGCGCGATCGTACAGTCGCGCTAATAAGTCATGTCTCGGCACCTAGTATGTTTTGATCAATAATTGGTATCAGCAATATCTAAGCTTCATTTCTTCATATCGAGTGAAATATACAAACATGTTCCTACACTTACCCACCCTATTCAACATCTGACATACATTAATACAGCACAGAGCAAGCCAAACGTAATGACAGTTTGGACATGACTTATTAGCGCGACCGTACAGTCACATAACGCCATCGAACACTAAGAAAGCCACACTGACAAACATCTCCAAATTACATGGACTTTTCGGCACACACAGACGACATTTTACAGCTGATCACCAAATTGTCCACGGGTTTTTAAAGTAATGGTTATTTTTCTCCAAAATGGCATGAATTTGTCCCAGTGTTAGGCTATTATGTCTCACTCATCTCCTGCATCCATGGCCAAATATTCCACGTGCTCTTAAGGGGAGATTTCCAGTTAAGGGATGGGTTTCTTGACCCCCTTCTCCCTCATGTTTAGCACCATTGTTTTTGATATTATAAAACGTTCGCTCCATTAGTTTAGCGATTTTAAGAACTTTCACCCCATAATAAGACCTTTCGTGCCATTCAGGTGTCGATTTTATCCTGGCGAGCGATAGCGAGCCTGTAATTTAAGAGAAACCGGCCTTCGGCCGGGACATTTTTCTACCGAAAAATGTACAAATTTATCTTGAAAAGGACTCAAGGGGGTATAATTTTAAGCTTGATGGAGGTCTAGGGAACAAAGTAAATACCTTCCCTTAAAGTAATGGTACCGTACTGTAGGTAGCGCCAACGAACTTGACAATTTTCTTGACCCCTTAACTTCTCATAACTCAAAATGAATGAAAGCAATCGAGCTGACATTTATATCATTAGGGAAGAGCCCACCAGGAAATAGGTGTGGATATTTACAGCCAGTTTGCTCTAGGCCCTTTTGAGTTATGAGAAGTTAAGGGGTCAAGAAAATTGTCAAGTTCGTTGGCGCTACCTATAGTAATATTTCTCCAAAATGGCTTGAATTAGTCCCAGTACTATTAATTTTCTCCACCCATGTCCTGCATCGATGCCCAAATTATCCATGTGTGTTTAAGGGGAGGCATTTACTTTGCTCCCTAGACCTCCATCAAGCTAAAAATTATACCCCCTTGAGTCCCTTTCAAGATAAATTTGTACATTTTTCGGTAGAAAAATGTCCCGGCCGAAGGCCGGTTCCTCTTAAATTACAGGCTCGCTATCGCTCGCCAGGATAAAATCGACACCTGAATGGCACGAAAGGTCTTATTATGGGGTGAAAGTTCTTAACACCTTACGAGCGGCCTATGCGGTTTATTTATGTGTACCGCCCAGCGGGGTGTTTTTAGCCAAAATAGGGCTGTTTACGTGATCATTTTCATGCCTAAATAAGACCCAGAACGTAAAACAAGTATCTATCCCTGAAAGGGCATAAACAGAGCTTTCGAATGACACCATAACGATCCTTGTATGATGGATAGTTTTCTTGCAATAACCGTGCAACGCGAGTGCAAAAAGCAGGTAATTCGGTACTTTCGGTACATAATTGAGTATGTAGCGAGTGAGAGAGGGAGGAGGGAGCTGAGATTTGTGTCAGTAGGTTCGCCGCGGTGGTCTGGAGCAGTCATACGCTCGCTAGTCTCCTGCCACCACTTGTCTCTCTCTCTCAGCCACATTACGTGCTGAAATTGCCACTCGAGTTATGTCGAGCGCCGCCACATAGTCCAGCTTTATTTAACTCGACTTAAGTGGTGAGCCGCTTTTTAAGGGTTAAAATCGCTAAACTAATGGGGCGAACGTTTTATAATATCAAAAGCAATGGGGCTAAACATGAGGGAGAAAGGGGTCAAGAAAAAAATCCCTCAAGTGGAGATCTCCCCTTAAAGTACACTAGAACATAAGAACACGGGAGTCTGCGGAGAGCCGACTGGGCCACACACGGCAGATCCCTTTCACACTCAACCCATCGCGTCCATATACCTATCTAATTTTAAATTAAAGCTCTCTATCGTTCTTGATCTCACTACAGCACTCGGTAGCCTATTCCACTTATCTAAAAGTCTGTAACCAATCGAAATGTATCACAAACATTTCATTTGTCCACGTGTTCGTAAAGTAATGGTTATATTTGTCCAAAATGTAATTAATTTAGTCCCAGTACTATTATTTGCTCACCCATATCCAGCATACATGCCCAAATAGTCCACGTGTTCGTAAAGTAATGGTAATATTTCTCCAAAATGGCATGAATTTAGTCCCAGTACTATTCAAATTAGCAGAGGTGGGCAGGTGCGCGCCATTTGGCGCTCTGCGCTCTGTGATCCGGTGCGCATTACCAATATAGAGGAGCGCGGAGCGAGGAGCGGCAAAATTCTGAAATCGGAGTGCAGGCGGGGAGCGCAGCTAGAAATTCGCGCTCCTTTCTGGCGCTCCGGAGGCGATTTTTCCTGTCAACAACAGGTACAAGAACGTCATTATCGTGTACAGTCATCGTACCGTTCGTACGGTGTTACCCACGGTGTTAGTGAACTGTGATACAGTGATACTATGATAGTGACAGATTGACAGTGTTACAGTTGTTAACTTGTTATTTTTTTTGTTTTGGGGGGGCGGGGCTTTTGCTATCGATATTATGGTATCGATAGTTCGATACTATTGGAATGTTACTTGAATGTATGGGTGGGAGGGTGGTTTGGGGGATGATGGGGGGAAGGTAGAAGCGTAATTGACTCGTGTTACAAATATGAAGGCGATTGGTGAGGTAGTTTCGCCACCACAGATTTTATTTGTTTTCCTTTTCTTCGTACGGATACGCTGGAAGTGGGTTGTGGGAGGCAGTTGGGGGTGTGGTGGAGGGAAGGCATAAGGGTAAGGCACTTGTCACACAAATATGGAACCGATTGGTGCAATCGTTTCGCCGCCACAGATTTTCTTTTTTTTTCCTTGTGAGGCGACCGATAGTCAGCGAGTGGGTGGGAGGAGGGTTTGGGGTTGTGGTGGTGCCGTCACATTATGATATTAAATTATTATTAATTTAATCATGTAATACTAAATACTAATCATGTTGTATTGTTGTTATTGTATTGTTAGGCTTGTTAGAATGTTAGCTTGATAAGTTTAACTGTTTAAGTTTCTCAGTTTGGACAGTTTCTGTAATTCTTTATGTCATATCATAGATATCAATGGACAGTCACAATGTCACAAACTCACAATGATATTAATCATATCATATCATTGACATTTGCAATTATATGATTCATATCATATCATTGACATTTGATTCATTAATATGACATAAAGAATAACAGAAACTGAGAAAGTGAGAAACTTAAACAGTTAAACTTCAGAAAGACACCATGACTTGAGGTTTTTTGAATGTTTTGAATTCTTGGAATTTAGTGAAGTGAAAGACAAAGGACAAAGTGAAGGACAAAGGTAAATAATTAAATAACTTCTAGAAGCTGTTTTGTTTGTTTTGTTTTTATTGGGAGGTTTGACGTACCTCCCAACCTACCAAATAGGAAAACCTACTATTTGGTAGTAGTCTTGGAAAATCCAACGTCAAGGCTATTAACCTAATTGCAATGACGACTTGTCTATTTTGACTGCTATGTCGTCATTCCAACCGCGGTTAAAAAGAAAACGTCTAGAGTCTACTCCTTATCTTGCTCTAGGAGACGTTGTACATTAACCAAAACTACCACCGAAGGTGAAAAAAGTATAGAAGAGAAGAAAAAGGGGTTTACCTTAGTTACCGCTCAAGGCCCATCCCGTGTTCCGTCATGCGCCGATCCCTGTCGAACGTGCGCATGAGCGACCCTCTCTTGTTATCACATCTCACGTCAGCAGAAGAACGCGGATGGGCAGGGGTCCGGCGTGAGGGAGGGTATTATGTACGTTGGATTTTCCAAGACTACTACCAAATAGTAGGTTTTCCTATTTGGTAGGTTGGGAGGTACGTCAAACCTCCCAATTTGTTAGTAGTCTTGGCAAATCCAACGTCAAGGCTGCATAACAAATAGGAGGAGGACATCCAAGCCCAACATACCAAAAAACCCAATGCATAAGACAAAATTATGAATGACAAAGAAACACAATTTAAACAAGAGAGTTTAATAAAAGAGTGAAAAACTGAGGAGTAGCTAAAAAGAGCAGTTTTAACACGTGCCCGTCATTCATAGTAATGCAAAATCATAGACTTGTCTTAAACCAAAAAGTACTGTACACAAAATCCCTTTTCTTCCAAAACGAACAAAAACATGGATCACATAAACAAAACACAATTTTCAATGAGGCAAAAACACTTATGTACTGTATACATATAACATAATCCCAAACTTGCAATCCAGTGTTGCAAACCCGTACTTCCCTCCCCCTCTTTTCTAAAGAAAACAAAGTAAAAGAAAGAGTGACTAGGGGGGAAGACCAGGCAACTTCGCGAGAGCCCTAGGAAACACGACTCCCGAGAGCTATCACAGGCCGAGGGGGTCTAACAATGGACATGGAGAGGTAGGAGGAGACGAAGGTATGGACAGAAGACCACAAACCCACCGAGGCGACGTCAGGCAACGAACGAGTCTGCAGGAACCGTAAGGAGGCAGCAAAGGATCGCACATCGTGCGCAGAACCCTGACAAGCAGGGTTACTGGCACGAATGACCCGACAAATGTGGCGTCCTATCTGTACCTTCGAGAGCCTCCTACCAGTCCGAGGAGACACCCACACAGCAGTACCCGAAGTCGGAGCCACAGACTCAACATAGGAGTGCAAGGCCTGCACCGGGCACAACACATGGTGAGTATGCCCACGCTTTAAAGCCTGGATGGTGAAAGGCTTGAAAACGTGGGTCTCTCTCTCATTCTTGGCAACAAAATGAGGGGAGGGGCTAACGTGACGACATTCAAGGACGGGGAGAAGCGCATGCATTCCTGGGACCGCGACATGGCAGCGAGTTCAGACACCCTATCCCCAGTGGCCAGAGCGACAAGGAAGAGTGTACGCTCCAGCAACTGAACCGGTGTAGTATCCCGTGTATATGTTTGTGAAGCCAGAAGGTCCAGAGCACGCCCCAGATCCCACTGAGGAGGGATCTGGCGCGGAGGCGGTCGCTCCCTGAAGGCAGCCTTCATGAAGGAATCCAGCTCCTTCGGAGGAACGACCAGCCCAGTGACGGACTCAAAGACCTCCCGGATGGCAGACAAGTGGTTACGTATAGTGTTGACTTGAAAGCGACGTGTACGGAAGAGGTGAAACAAGTAGTGTAGGACGAGGGAAGGAGAGCTAACAGTCTGGCGAGTGTCCTGTATCCACCTAGTAAAAGACCTCCAGTGGGACTCGTAAGTCCCCCAAGTCGAAGACGTCCATGAACGCTTCAGGAAGTCAGTCAGGTCCCGTCCGTGGACTGGGAGCCACCGTGCCTCACGAACATTCACGATGCGAAGGCCAACGAGGTCCGCAGGTCGCCAACCTGGCTCAAGTGGAAGTTTGAGAGAGGGAGAGGGACCGGACTCGGGCACCACCGCTTCAACTGGGAGTACCAAGCCTGGGCTGGCCACAGAGGCGCTATTAGCCAGACTCTGCCGCGGTACAGCCGCAGCCGCGCGAGGACTTTGCACATCAACAGTGCGTCTGGTGGCGGAAATATGTATATCGACTGCCACCTGTTCCAGTCTTCCATGAAAGCGTCCGGACCCCCCTCCGGAGTGCGAGTCCGGAGGGATAGGTACTGAGGCAACTTGCGCGTCTCCTTCGATGCGAACAAGTCGACCTCCGGAACACCCCAGGAAGCTGCGAGGGCGTCGAATACAGTCTGTTTCATCGCCCATTCTACAAGAACGCCCTGTCCTCGCGACAGGGCGTCCGCCCACAGGTTGGCAGTCCCGGGCAGGTAGGAGGCGTGCAGGGAGATGTTGTGTCGGTTCGCGAGGAAGAACAACTTCTCTGAGATCCCCAACAGAGTCAAAGACCTGGAGGACCCCTGCTTTTGGATACAGTGGACAGCTGTCTGATTGTCCATCCTGAAGGCCACCGACTTTCCCCGAAGGGCCAGCGCGTGGTCCCTCAGGAAGAACAAGGGAACCAACAGTTCGAGGGCATTGATGTGTAGGTGTGTGTGTCCCACCCATCTGCCGTGATGTTGATGTCCCAGGTTGGATTGGTAACCCCACCCTACCTCGCTCGACGCATCTGTATCTACCCCGATCGTCGGCGGGGGGGCGGTCCAGGGCACAGCCGCAGAGAGCGTGCCCCGAGCAACCCAGTGTCCTAAGTGTCTGTGAATGGTACGCGGGATTGGCATGAGCCGATCCATAGGGGCCAACGGAAACACCTTGTTGCCCATGAGTATTAGGCGGCGCAGCCTGAGCCTCCCTAAGGGAATGGTCAGAGCGGCCCAATTCAGCGAACCCACTAACGAGTCCCAGATCCTCCTCGTGAGGGAGACCGAGTGCAACACGGCGAAGACCTTCCTGCGAAGTTTCACCGCGTTTGGCTGACTCTGGGTCACTGTAGCGTTGGTCAGATCCCATTCGAGACCTACCCACGTCACGACACGCGACGGGGTCAGGCGTGACTTGGGAATATTGATTTTGAACCCTAACTGTGTGATGTGTTGAACTACTGTGAGGGTGTCGTGGACGCACTGTTCTAGGGTGTCTGAAACGATCAACCAGTCGTCCAAGTAAAACAGGATCTGGAGGCCGCCCCTGAGGAGAGGATCCAGAGCCTGCTTTACCAGTTTCGAGAAGATCCGCGGCGCGATGTTGAGACCGAAGGGAAGTCTGTCGAACATGAACACACGATCGGAAGTCTGAACGGCCAAGAATCGCTGGAAACGAGGATGGATAGGAACGTGCCAATACAGCATCCTTGAGGTCCAGCGACACTACCCACGACAGAGGTCGCAGGGCCAGTCGTACCTGGTGCACCGTCAGCATCCGAAACCGTGTGTTCACGATGTGCCCGTTGAGGGCCGACAGATCCACCACCGGTCGCATCGCGTCGCAGTCCTTCTTCGGTACCAGAAAAACACGGGAGAGGAAAACCGGGTGACCGGCTTTCACTTCCTTGACGATTCCCTGCCCGTGCATGGACGTAATCACGTCGGCCACCTCCGAAGAGACAGGCCGGCTTCGTTGACAAGAGCTGAGTGGGGGTCTGGACTTCCATCTCCAGGTTAGACCCCTCCGTGCAATCTTCCGCCCCCACGTCCCTCGTGGCCACCGAAGGGCGCAAGGGCGAAAATAACCTGTGGGAGCCCCCGAGATGAGGTGAGCGACCCTTTCTGCGAGGCGAGAAGGAGAACAAGGAGGAGACCGACCTGGAGAACCTACACATTTTTTGACGTGGAGGGTCCCCCGGGACGGTCCCTACGGTCATAAGAGCCACGTTGACCACCCCTACCCCCCCCACCTCGCCGAAAAGGGCGGGTCACCCCATCCCCTGTCCGTCGTGCGTCGGACCCCGTCGAAGTGCGGCCGGAAGTGGAAGGCTGGCCAGCCCCTTCTCGGCGGGGATGAAAGGGAGCAGGAGCAGAAGTGCGAGGCGGAACCGACGCTCTGGCCGGCAACTTCCCTTTCCTGCGCCCTTTCTTGGCGGCAGCAGTGGCGGCAGCACCCCGAAGGGGACCGGCAGAAGGACGGGACTGCGAAGACCCTGGTCGCGACACAGCGCGTCTTTGCGTGTCGTAAGCAGGGTCCGCTGACAGAGAAGCGTAGCGTTCCCAAGCATCCTGCGCAAAAAGCCCCGATGTATATAGCTCAGAGTATAACAGACCCTGACGAATATCCAAAGGGGCCTTCCGGCAGAACGAGGACCTTACCGTCTGGCGTTGTCGAGTTGCCTCGCACAAAACCGCCTTCAGCTCGGGAACCAAAGACACCGCGAGCTGAAGGTGGATCCGCCGAACGTGGTCCAAGACCTCGCGAAGATCGCCAGGTGCAGTCGCCTCGATAAGTCGCAGGTGGTGAACAGACGTCTGGAGGGAACCTAGAAGACAAGACAATAAGTTCGCCACCCTCTGCCGCAAGGTAAAATCCCTGTCGACAGAGGACTTATCTGGGTGGGAGAAGAACGGGTTAGCAATAGCACAAATTTCAAGTTTGGGAGCGCTAATCCAGGACCAGAACTTGCCATCCAATCCGCCGACAGATACCAGAGGAGGCAAAAGCAGTGACGACTCTGGGGGAGGGACTGAAATAGATCTGTCGACGGAACGGTTGGCAAAGTCTAAGGCCTCAGCAAACCAGGCCTCCAATGGGAGAGGGTTATCGAGCACGACGGCTAAGCCAGGCTTACCGTCGTCGCACAAACCCGTCCCATAGGAGGACAGTCCCGTTAACACAGCCAGGGACTGAACATCCTGAAGGATGTCCTGGCGGCTGAAGTCTGACCAGAGCTTAGTTCGAGGAGCAGACGGGGGCTTGGGCTTCACCGAAAAGTACTGAAGGTCAGTCCTTGTCGGGTACGCCCGCACCTCCACGTCGGCCACCTGACCATCCACCCTGATCGCCCTGAACTGCATTTTATCATTAATTTGGACCGACCAGTCCAAAGGTAGGGCCCTCTCACCTGACGGGAAGTCGGTAGCACGCTCTGGGTGGGAGGCCTGCACCCCCTTCCAAACAGCCAAGGAGCCATAGAGGAGCGGCATAGTCCGCGACGGGACCTTGGCCTTTTGGATGGGGGGCAAGCGCGGACCCTGCCCTAGCAGACGGAGGACCCCCGCATGTGAGACAGCAGGGGCAACCACCTGAGCCAGGGCAGGAGCAGTACTAGCCGACGACTGGGCAGGCGGAGAAGCAGGGCGAGAAGGAATGTGGTCCACCGCAGAGGGGAGGGGGACCAAAGCAGGGGTAGGTTGGGTGAGGCGCTGAGGTTGTGTCACCGCCAAGAAGCGCGATAAGAGGGATTCTTACATCGCCTCCAAGCGCGCGTCGAAGTGTGACACAACCAACCCCTGCATAGCCGAAAATCGATCCGAGAGAGGCGACCCCCCCGAAGATAGTTCGGCCCGCAGGGGCGAGCGTGAGCGAGAGCGAGACCCATGACACGAAACAGCAGCGTCGCGGCCCAAAGAAGGCGAGCGACGACGGCCGTGGCGGTCCTGAGGGTCTCGTTCCCGATCACTAACGCCCGAGGGGGAAACATCACCATCCCCCTCTTCCAGCGACACGTCAGCCCCCGAGAAAGGGGACCCCGAAACCTCGCTATACTCTACCGAGTCAAGCGGCGGGGTACCCTCACGGGGAGCTGGCAAGCGAAGATCAGGAATAGAAGAAGGAAGAGGAGCAGGATGACGGGAGGGGGAAGGCTGGCCGGGTGAAAGGAGGTCAGAAGGAGCCGCGGGGGGAAACAGAGCAAGGATCCCCGGGGCTGAGAGAACAGGGCGGCCCGACACCGAGGCGGAGGAGGGAGGAACCTCCACCTTGGGACGAGACCTAGAAGGAAGAAGAGGCACCGAAGCAGGAGAAGTAGGAGGAGAAGCAACTACATCCTGGCGGACCCTCCTGGACAGAGTAGAAGGAGGGAGCAGAGGGCCAGCTACAGCATGAACATCCGCGCGCGTAGAGGACAAATGAAGAGGACGTCTTTTGTGCAGGGGAAGCGGGCGGAAGGTAGTAGAGCCCCTATCCGGAGAGGCCAGGGGAGGGCGTACAGGGGCAGAGACGCTAACCCCGGCCTCAGGGCGAGAACCATGACGAGGGTGAACGGCGGAGTCAAGGTGAGCAGGAGGACGAGGAGGGGCAGTAGAGGACGAGTGACGAGGAGAGCGAGAGCGTGGACGGAGCTGGGGATCCACCCGACGATGTGACGACCGACCACGGGACTCAGGGAGGAGGGCCCGAGCAGGGAGAGGGCCAGGTAAACGGCCTCCAGACGGGTCAGGGATGCCCAGGGCGACGCGGATCCGGTCGTCAACAAAGGCCGGGGAACGGTGGCCCACAGTCCTGATGTGGTGAGAGACCACCGCCCACACAGACTGAAGGGATGCAGAGGCCACTGCCGCGTCAGAGGAACCAGGGTGATGGTCCACCACATCCACCAGGTCCATACACGGGCCACACAAAGCAGGGAGGTAGGCCGTAGAGGACACACATTGAGAGTGGCGTAAGCAGGACCTGTGGCAGTCCAAGCACGGGGAGCCACAGCCCTGGCGAAAGCAAGGCATCCCACCTGCAACGGAAGAACACACACCATAAGCAGCACGTTGACGGAGTAAGTGAAGATAATGTCCAATAAAAACCAGGGAATGAGCATGGGTAAACAGGAACACACATGCAAACTGGAAGTCGTACTCACTCTAAACCGGGAGCACCGATGGAGGTGAGGAGGGCGGGTGAGGCGGAAGAGCACAAGCAGAACCTGCAAAGATGGAGAAAGTGTTAACCACCACTCAACACCTCACATGCAGGGTCCATAACACCCGGAAAGTGCATACACCAATATAGTACCAGGCAACAAGATGACACAAAAAAGGGTCACCGGGAAAGCCAACTATAACCGCAAATTTGCGGGCCAATGGAGGCATAACCGTACCGACACAACCCTCCCGCCTCACCGCGAGACCCCCCAGCGATCTCCGCAAATTTGCGGGGAGCCGAAACGTCCGTGGACCGAATCGAGCACTCCGCAAATTTGCGGGACCGGCCGAGATGGTCCGGCGCCGAAAAAGCAAGAGGAGCGTCTAGGGAATACCAACACAGGCCCAGAAAAAAGCGTCAACTCCTTATGACTCCAAGCGACGATGGCCATCAAGCTGAGCAGTGTCTTCCTTGATAATATCCTGACTCAACCGGTCAAGGGAGAGGCAAGGAAGACACACCAGGGGAGAGGAGACACATCCCCCAGGAACCACCCCACCCACAGAGATAGAGCAAAGCCCATGAGGAGAAGTGGCAGGAAGGGTGGTTTGGCACAAACAGGGGCCCCCGTAGGGTACCCCAGGATTGGGCAAAAGGGAATGAAAGGATGGAGGTGAAAACAGTAAGGGAACACAAAAACCAGTAAATGAAACTGGCGAGAAAAAGGGTGGCCTAGCCGTGAGGAGAGAATGTGTCAGGGGCGAAAAACCCTGTGGTGTGAGGGAGAGGCCCCCGTGGGGTACCCCTGGATATCACGAACCACCAAGCGCCCAGGCCCTTGAGACACAGTGAAGGTTCGAAAGGGGGGACTCGGGAATAACGCTAATAATGCGGCCGACACAAACCCTACAAACAGCACCGCCCCCACGAAATCTCAGATTGTGAACCAACTGTACACCTAGGCTATGAAAATATGAAAACTCATAGGGCATAGCAATTCCTGAATGAGAAACAAGCTAGGCTAAAAGAAGCTAAACTATGCCCAGACTAACAGGAAAAAAGAATATGAAAAGAGAAAGGAATGAAAAACACATACGAGGAACGCCAGGCGCCCCCGTACCTTCGGTAGCTATTTCCACACGCGTCTCCATTAAACACACTGAGGAGCCCATTTACGTGTGTCCTAGATCACGTAACATCTGTCTAACAAAAAGAAGGCCAGAAAAGCCGAAACGAACCTAAAACAGGGTGAATTGAAGGAGCACAACAAAAGCGGACTCAACAATGGCGACGCGTGAAAAAATGATAACAAGAGAGGGTCGCTCATGCGCACGTTCGACAGGGATCGGCGCATGACGGAACACGGGATGGGCCTTGAGCGGTAACTAAGGTAAACCCCTTTTTCTTCTCTTCTATACTTTTTTCACCTTCGGTGGTAGTTTTGGTTAATGTACAACGTCTCCTAGAGCAAGATAAGGAGTAGACTCTAGACGTTTTCTTTTTAACCGCGGTTGGAATGACGACATAGCAGTCAAAATAGACAAGTCATCATTGCAATTAGGTTAACCCTTATTTAGCGGCGAGCAACATAAGTCGAGTTAAATAAAGCTGGACTATGTGGCGGCGCTCGACATAGGTCGAGTGGCAATTTCAGCACGTAATGTGGCTGAGAGAGAGAGACAAGTGGTGGCAGGAGACTAGCGAGCGTATGACTGCTCCAGACCACCGCGGCGAACCTACTGACACAAATCTCAGCTCCCTCCTCCCTCTCTCACTCGCTACATACTCAATTATGTACTGAAAGTACCGAATTACCTGCTTTTTGCACTCGCGTTGCACGGTTATTGCAAGAAAACTATCCATCATACAAGGATCGTTATGGTGTCATTCGAAAGCTCTGTTTATGCCCTTTCAGGGATAGGTACTTGTTTTACGTTCTGGGTCTTATTTAGGCATGAAAATGATCACGTAAACAGCCCTATTTTGGCTAAAAACACCCCGCTGTGCGGTACACATAAATAAACCGCATAGGCCGCTCGTAAGGTGTTAATAGCCTTGACGTTGGATTTGCCAAGACTACTAACAAATATACCTATTTTTGGGAGCGCGGAGCGCAGGAGCGCGGAGCGGGAAGCCCATCGGGTCTGCTGACAAAAGGAGCGCGTGAGCGCTGCCGCATTACCTTATGTCTGATGAGCGCGGAGCGCTGCCGCATTACCGGTCCCACCGGAGCGCGCCCACCTCTGCAAATTAGATAAAATATGTTTCAGAAAAGATATAGGCAAATATTGGTTTGGTAACAGAGTTGTAAATATGTGGACTATGCTACCGAGTGATATAGAGGGATAAAACAAAACGATAGAGAGCTTTAAGATCAAGTTAGATAGGCATATGGACGAGATGGGTTGGGGGTGAAAGGGATCTGCCGTGTGTGGACCAGTCAGCTCTAATGCAGACAACATTTAAAGTGTCAATTCTTAAGGTTCGGAACCACTTTCGCGTTCCCTTGCCCCTTTCTCTGTCTCGTCTAATAGGTAAATGGGAGGATTCCTAGCTCCCGCCCCCTAAGTAGGAGACACACACACACACACACACACACACACACACACACACACACATACACACACACACACACACACCCGAGCGGTTGGCGTTTATCGGTACATATCAATTTGGTGCATGCTTACGAGTACATTTTTCGATTTTTAAACCTAAATTACAATAACCTAACCTAACCTAACCTAACTTACCTAACCTAACCGAAAACACTCCATTTCAATGTATTTTAAAGAGGTATGTACCAATTAACTGTCGCCCCAAACCTCATGTACCTGTAAACCTACAAATATCCAGAGATTTGTACCAATAAACACACAACCGCTCGTCCACACACACACACACACACACACACAAACACACACACACACACACACACACACACACACACACACAGCCCGTAGCCTAGTAGGTAGAGCTCTCGTCTCACACACGAGGGGTCGGGGGTTCAATCCCCGACTGGGCGGAGACAAATTGGGCTTGTCTCCTTTCATGTGTTAGCCTCAGTTCACCTAGCTGTAAATAGGTACCTGGAATAAGTGGACGACGTTGTGACGTCCGATCTGGGGTTGGCAAAAATGGTACAAGGCGAGATGGGTATCATATGGTTCACCTAAGCTGATGGCTACCTAAGCCTTCGGGCGAGATGGTACCGTCTATAGTGAGAATGGTACCATACAGATCCACCCTAAGCCTTCGTTTACGATGTCGCCAATTGGCTAAATACAGACTACACACACATCCACAGCCATTCCAACAGTACATAAAACACTTAACATGCATTTCACGCAATACATTCCCAGTTAAGGAGGCGTGATAATAATGAGCTTAGCTCGCATTGCGTGAATTCCCCTTGACGAACAAGTAACTGAGTAACTGAGTTAACACTAGCAGGACATCAGTGTACCTTTTATTATGGATGAAGTTAGACAATGTTATGCAGTTTAAGAAGGACATACCGGTACTTCATTCTGAGTTTTAAATGAGATCGTATTTACACCTACACGTCCCAGAGCTAAACACAACTGTTCCAAGAATAACATGTTTATGCAATGTGGCTTAAGGGGAGGTGGGCTGTTTGTTTGGTCTATTAATTCATTTATTCATAGATGTTTTTAGTTTCCTCCCTAGACCTCCATCAAGCTTAGAAAAACACCCCCAAGACCCCCCTTCAAGATAAATTTGTACATTTTTCGGTAGAAAAATGTTCCGGCCGAAGGCAGGTTCCTCTTAAAATTGCAGGCACGCTATCGCTCGCCAGGAAATAATCGACACCTAAATGGCACGAAAGGTATTAACATTGACGACGAAATGGGGTGAAAGGTGTTACAATCGCCAAACTAATGGTCCGAACGTCTTATAATCTCAAAACTAGTGGGGCTAAACATGAGGGAGAAGGGGGTCCAGAAAAACGGTCTGCCTCCCCATAAGGGCGCGGTGTTGCCACCAGACCTGTACTACGGTATCTGCACGTAACGATCACAACATCTACTGGGTACGTTGTAGAGCCGGTATCACACGAGGGCTTTATCACACTCAACATTTATCCTCTACACTGGTCTGGCAGCTTATGTGGTCTACATATATAATATTTCGGTTACCTAAATTCGTATATCATCAATCTAGTTTCCGACACCAGTGCAAAATATTCTAGAAATGTTGCCAGAAAAATGTTGATCATGGAATGTTGACTATAAAAGTTCTTGTGTGATACCGGCTTAAGTAGGTTTGACTTTTGTGTGGTTCGGACTGTAATCGCCTCCTAATCCTGTGTTAATCAGGATGGCTCATATATCCTACGAGGTATTTTCGGTTTGCGTACAGTCGCACTAATAAGTGATGTCTCGGCACCATGTATATCGAGTGAAATATACAAGCATGCTCCTACACTTACCCGCCCTATTCAACATCTGACAGACATTAATGCAGCACAGACCAAGCAAAACTAAACCCCTTCCTTGACACCTAACGAGCGGCCTAGGCGGTAATTTATATGTACCGCCCAGCGGGGTGTTTTTACCCTAAATAGGATTGTTTACGTGATCATTTTCATGCCTAAATAAGACCCAGAGCATAAAACAAGTATCTATCCCTGAAAGGGCATAAACAGAGCTTCCAATGACACCCCAACCATCCTTGGACGACCGTTAGTTTTCTTGCAACGATCGATCGCGCAACACGAGTGCAAAAGCCATGTAATTAGGTACTTTCCCTACATAATTCCCTGTGTAGCAAGTGTGAGGGGGGAAGGGAGGGTGGTTTTCACTTCAGTTGGCCCACCGTGGTGGTGTGCGACGGTCATAGCCTTACTACGCTCCTCACACCGCTCAGCTCTCTCTCTCTCTGCAACATTACGTGCTGAAAATGGCACACGACATAAGTTGTGAACCGCCACTTAGTCCAAATTTCTTTCACACAAATAAGTTGCGCGCCACCATTAAAGGGTTAAACCATTGAGCCGAACCAGTAAATTATGCTGCACAATACCGTCTGAGCTCCCTCTCGCTATCCTGGGGACTCGGGGGTTGCCGTTTAGTATTCAGAAATAGAATTTTCTCAATCTCATAAAAACCTCTCCATAATTGACCACTTGCGAGTTTCAGGCTATAAGGAAGTTGTAGCTGTAGACATCGATATTTAGCAGAATTACCAGCCAAAATGCGGTTGTAGTATATTTATAAATACATAAACCCAATTCAACTACTCTTTAGCCATTAGAAACCTACATATTATTACATTTCTATTTACCATCGATGTCTACAGCTCCAACTTCCTTATAGCCTGAAACTCGCAAGTGGTCAATTAGTTTTCTGTCCACAACTCACTCAAAGACAAGTGCAGAGGTTGAAGTAACTAAACTAAAGCCGGTATCACACGAGCGCTTTTTCCCTCAACATTTATCCTCAACACTGGTCTGGCAGCTTATGAGGTCAAATTTTAAGATATTTTGGTTAGCTAAATGCATCTACCATCAGTCTGGTTTACGATACCAGTGCAATATGTTCCAGAAATGTTGCCAGACAAATGTTGATCATCGAATGTTGACTATAAAAGCTCTTGTGTGATACCGGCTTAAAGGTTTCTAAACACCCCTGATGGTCACAAAGGCTTAAAAGTAGCCCAGAAAGGGCACAAATCGCGTCCTGTGCGTGAAAGGCTTAACCCCTTCTGTATCGGCGGCGTCTTTTTAATTTTACTCTAGCAATATGTTGACAATTTTGTGGAGTTTAGGAAGGATCTGTGGTAGTAAAAAATATTAAGTGAAATGGTTCGAAGCCTGTTAATTGTTGGAGGGCCATTTTTAAACTGAATACAATAGTCTAATAATAGCCAGAATATAAACTGAATAAACCCCGTCTAATAATAGCCAGAATATAAACTGAATAAACCCCGTCTAATAATAGCCAGAATATAAACTGAATACAATAGTCTAATAGCAGCCAGAATAATACAATAGTCTAATAGCAGCCAGAATAATACAATAGTCTAATAGCAGCCAGAATAATACAATAGTCTAATAGCAGCCAGAATAATACAATAGTCTAATAGTAGCCAGAATAATACAATAGTCTAATAGTAGCCAGAATAATACAATAGTCTAATAGCAGCCAGAATAATACAATAGTCTAATAGCAGCCAGAATAATACAATAGTCTAATAGTAGCCAGAATAATACAATAGTCTAATAGCAGCCAGAATAATACAATAGTCTAATAGTAGCCAGAATAAACAATAGTCTAATAGCAGCCAGAATAATACAATAGTCTAATAGCAGCCAGAATAATACAATAGTCTAATAGCAGCCAGAATAATACAATAGTCTAATAGCAGCCAGAATAATACAATAGTCTAATAGTAGCCAGAATAATACAATAGTCTAATAGTAGCCAGAATAATACAATAGTCTAATAGCAGCCAGAATAATACAATAGTCTAATAGTAGCCAGAATAATACAATAGTCTAATAGTAGCCAGAATAATACAATAGTCTAATAGTAGCCAGAATAATACAATAGTCTAATAGCAGCCAGAATAATACAATAGTCTAATAGTAGCCAGAATAATACAATAGTCTAATAGCAGCCAGAATAATACAATAGTCTAATAGTAGCCAGAATAATACAATAGTCTAATAGTAGCCAGAATAATACAATAGTCTAATAGCAGCCAGAATAATACAATAGTCTAATAGTAGCCAGAATAATACAATAGTCTAATAGTAGCCAGAATAATACAATAGTCTAATAGCAGCCAGAATAATACAATAGTCTAATAGCAGCCAGAATAATACAATAGTCTAATAGCAGCCAGAATAATACAATAGTCTAATAGTAGCCAGAATAATACAATAGTCTAATAGCAGCCAGAATAACACAATAGTCTAATAGTAGCCAGAATAATACAATAGTCTAATAGCAGCCAGAATAATACAATAGTCTAATAGTAGCCAGAATAATACAATAGTCTAATAGTAGCCAGAATAATACAATAGTCTAATAGCAGCCAGAATAATACAATAGTCTAATAGTAGCCAGAATAATACAATAGTATAATAGTACCCAGAATAATACAATAGTCTAATAGTAGCCAGAATAATACAATAGTCTAATAGCAGCCAGAATAATACAATAGTCTAATAGCAGCCAGAATAATACAATAGTCTAATAGTAGCCAGAATAATACAATAGTCTAATAGCAGCCAGGATAATACAATAGTCTAATAGTAGCCAGAATAATACAATAGTCTAATAGCAGCCAGAATAATACAATAGTCTAATAGCAGCCAGAATAATACAATAGTCTAATAGTAGCCAGAATAATACAATAGTCTAATAGTAGCCCGAATAATACAATAGTCTAATAGCAGCCAGAATAATACAATAGTCTAATAGTAGCCAGAATAATACAATAGTCTAATAGTAGCCAGAATAATACAATATTCTAATAGCAGCCAGAATAATACAATAGTCTAATAGTAGCCAGAATAATACAATAGTCTAATAGCAGCCAGAATAATACAATAGTCTAATAGTAGCCAGAATAATACAATAGTCTAATAGCAGCCAGAATAATACAATAGTCTAATAGCAGCCAGAATAACACAATAGTCTAATAGCAGCCAGAATAATACAATAGTCTAATAGTAGCCAGAATAATACAATAGTCTAATAGCAGCCAGAATAATACAATAGTCTAATAGTAGTCAGAATAATACAATAGTCTAATAGCAGCCAGAATAATACAATAGTCTAATAGTAGCCAGAATAATACAATAGTCTAATAGCAGCCAGAATAATACAATAGTCTAATAGCAGCCAGAATAATACAATAGTCTAATAGCAGCCAGAATAATACAATAGTCTAATAGTAGCCAGAATAATACAATAGTCTAATAGCAGCCAGAATAATACAATAGTCTAATAGAAGCCAGAATAATACAATAGTCTAATAGTAGCCAGAATAATACAATAGTCTAATAGTAGCCAGAATAATACAATAGTCTAATAGTAGCCAGAATAATACAATAGTCTAATAGTAGCGAGAATAATACAATAGTCTAATAGCAGCCAGAATAATACAATAGTCTAATAGTAGCCAGAATAATACAATAGTCTAATAGCAGCCCGAATAATACAATAGTCTAATAGTAGCCAGAATAATACAATAGTCTAATAGCAGCCAGAATAATACAATAGTCTAATAGTAGCCAGAATAATACAATAGTCTAATAGCAGCCAGAAAAATACAATAGTCTAATAGTAGCCAGAATAATACAATAGTCTAATAGTAGCCAGAATAATACAATAGTCTAATAGCAGCCAGAATAATACAATAGTCTAATAGCAGCCAGAATAATACAATAGTCTAATAGTAGCCAGAATAATACAATCGTCTAATAGTAGCCAGAATAATACAATAGTCTAATAGTAGCCAGAATAATACAAGAGTCTAATAGTAGCCAGAATAATACAATAGTCTAATAGTAGCCAGAATAATACAATAGTCTAATAGCAGCCAGAATAATACAATAGTCTAATAGCAGCCAGAATAATACAATAGTCTAATAGTAGCCAGAATAATACAATAGTCTAATAGCAGCCTGAATAATACAATAGTCTAATAGCAGCCAGAATAATACAATAGTCTAATAGTAGCCAGAATAATACAATAGTCTAATAGCAGCCAGAATAATACAATAGTCTAATAGCAGCCAGAATAATACAATAGTCTAATAGCAGCCAGAATAATACAATAGTCTAATAGTAGCCAGAATAATACAATAGTCTAATAGTAGCCAGAATAATACAATAGTCTAATAGTAGCCAGAATAATACAATAGTCTAATAGCAGCCAGAATAATACAATAGTCTAATAGCAGCCAGAATAATACAATAGTCTAATAGTAGCCAGAATAATACAATAGTCTAATAGTAGCCAGAATAATACAATAGTCTAATAGCAGCCAGAATAATACAATAGTCTAATAGTAGCCAGAATAATACAATAGTCTAATAGCAGCCAGAATAATACAATAGTCTAATAGCAGCCAGAATAATACAATAGTCTAATAGCAGCCAGAATAATACAATAGTCTAATAGTAGCCAGAATAATACAATAGTCTAATAGTAGCCAGAATAATACAATAGTCTAATAGTAGCCAGAATAATACAATAGTCTAATAGCAGCCAGAATAATACAATAGTCTAATAGTAGCCAGAATAATACAATAGTCTAATAGTAGCCAGAATAATACAATAGTCTAATAGCAGCCAGAATAATACAATAGTCTAATAGCAACCAGAATAATACAATAGTCTAATAGTAGCCAGAATAATACAATAGTCTAATGGCAGCCAGAATAATACAATAGTCTAATAGCAGCCAGAATAATACAATAGTCTAATAGCAGCCAGAATAATACAATAGTCTAATAGTAGCCAGAATAATACAATAGTCTAATAGCAGCCAGAATAATACAATAGTCTAATAGTAGCCAGAATAATACAATAGTCTAATAGTAGCCAGAATAATACAATAGTCTAATAGCAGCCAGAATAATACATTAGTCTAATAGTAGCCAGAATAATACAATAGTCTAATAGTAGCCAAAATAATACAATAGTCTAATAGTAGCCAGAATAATACAATAGTCTAATAGTAGCCAGAATAATACAATAGTCTAATAGTAGCCAGAATAATACAATAGTCTAATAGCAGCCAGAATAATACAATAGTCTAATAGTAGCCAGAATAATACAATAGTCTAATAGCAGCGAGAATAATACAATAGTCTAATAGCAGCCAGAATAATACAATAGTCTAATAGCAGCCAGAATAATACAATAGTCTAATAGTAGCCAGAATAATACAATAGTCTAATAGTAGCCAGAATAATACAATAGTCTAATAGCAGCCAGAATAATACAATAGTTTAATAGTAGCCAGAATAATACAATAGTCTAATAGCAGCCAGAATAATACAATAGTCTAATAGCAGCCAGAATAATACAATAGTCTAATAGCAGCCAGAATAACACAATAGTCTAATAGTAGCCAGAATAATACAATAGTCTAATAGCAGCCAGAATAATACAATAGTCTAATAGTAGCCAGAATAATACAATAGTCTAATAGTAGCCAGAATAATACAATAGTCTAATAGTAGCCAGAATAATACAATAGTCTAATAGCAGCCAGAATAATACAATAGTCTAATAGCAGCCAGAATAATACAATAGTTAATAGTAGCCAGAATAATACAATAGTCTAATAGCAGCCAGAATAATACAATAGTCTAATAGTAGCCAGAATAATACAATAGTCTAATAGCAGCCAGAATAATACAATAGTCTAATAGCAGCCAGAATAATACAATAGTCTAATAGCAGCCAGAATAATACAATAGTCTAATAGTACCAGAATAATACAATAGTCTAATAGCAGCCAGAATAATACAATAGTCTAATAGTAGCCAGAATAATACAATAGTCTAATAGCAGCCAGAATAATACAATAGTCTAATAGCAGCCAGAATAATACAATAGTCTAATAGCAGCCAGAATAATACAATAGTCTAATAGTAGCCAGAATAATACAATAGTCTAATAGCAGCCAGAATAATACAATAGTCTAATAGTAGCCAGAATAATACAATTGTCTAATAGTAGCCAGAATAATACAATAGTCTAATAGCAGCCAGAATAATACAATAGTCTAATAGCAGCCAGAATAATACAATAGTCTAATAGTAGCCAGAATAATACAATAGTCTAATAGTAGCCAGAATAATACAATAGTCTAATAGCAGCCAGAATAATACAATAGTCTAATAGCAGCCAGAATAATACAATAGTCTAATAGCAGCCAGAATAATACAATAGTCTAATAGTAGCCAGAATAATACAATAGTCTAATAGCAGCCAGAAAAATACAATAGTCTAATAGCAGCCAGAATAATACAATAGTCTAATGGCAGCCAGAATAATACAATAGTCTAATAGTAGCCAGAACAATACAATAGTCTAATAGCAGCCAGAATAATACAATAGTCTAATAGCAGCCAGAATAATACAATAGTCTAATAGTAGCCAGAATAATACAATAGTCTAATAGTAGCCAGAATAATACAATAGTCTAATAGCAGCCAGAATAATACAATAGTCTAATAGCAGCCAGAATAATGCAATAGTCTAATAGTAGCCAGAATAATACAATAGTCTAATAGTAGCCAGAATAATACAATAGTCTAATAGCAGCCAGAATAATACAATAGTCTAATAGTAGCCAGAATAATACAATAGTCTAATAGTAGCCAGAATAATACAATAGTCTAATAGCAGCCAGAATAATACAATAATCTAATAGCAGCCAGAATAATACAATAGTCTAATAGTAGCCAGAATAATACAATAGTCTAATAGCAGCCAGAATCAAATAGTCTAATAGCAGCCAGAATCAAATAGTCTAATAGCAGCCAGAATCAAATAGTCTAATAGCAGCCAGAATCGTTTCAGAATCGTTTCAGAAAAGATATAGGCAAATATTGGTTTGGTAACAGAGTTGTAGATGGGTGGAATAGGCTACCAAGTGATATAGTGGGATCAAGAACGATAGGGAGCTTTAAGAAAAAATTGGATAAGCATATGGACGAGAAGGGTTGGGTGTGAAGGGGGATCAGCCGGGTTGGGCCAATCAGCGCTCTGCAGACCCCCGTAATCCTGCGTTAATCTCTAACCGGTTTGGTAAGATGATCCTCAGGGTATTAGAGTGTTGAGCCTATAATTGGGCTTTGTAATTGGGGTTGTGTGGGACAGGGATCTGCCTTGCTTAGGCCAATCGGCTTTCTGCAGACTCCCATTTTCTTATGTTCTTATGTTCTTAATAGTCTAGTAGCAGCCAGAATAATACAATAGTCCAATAGTAGCCAGAATAATACAATAGTCTAATAGTAGCCAGAATAATAGAATAGTCTAATAGCAGCCAGAATAATACAATAGTCTAATAGTAGCCAGAATAATACAATAGTCTAATAGTAGCCAGAATAATACAATAGTCTAATAGCAGCCAGAATAATACAATAGTCTAATAGCAGCCGGAATAATACAATAGTCTAATAGTAGCCAGAATAATACAATAGTCTAATAGCAGCCAGAATAATACAATAGTCTAATAGCAGCCAGAATAATACAATAGTCTAATAGCAGCCAGAATAATACAATAGTCTAATAGCAGCCAGAATAATACAATAGTCTAATAGTAGCCAGAATAATACAATAGTCTAATAGTAGCCAGAATAATACAATAGTCTAATAGTAGCCAGAATAATACAATAGTCTAATTGTAGCCAGAATAATACAATAGTCTAATAGTAGCCAGAATAATACAATAGTCTAATAGCAGCCAGAATAATACAATAGTCTAATAGTAGCCAGAATAATACAATAGTCTAATAGCAGCCAGAATAATACAATAGTCTAATAGCAGCCAGAATAATACAATAGTTTAATAGCAGCCAGAATAATACAATAGTCTAATAGTAGCCAGAATAATACAATAGTCTAATAGTAGCCAGAAAAATACAATAGTCTAATAGTAGCCAGAATAATACAATAGTCTAATAGCAGCCAGAATAATACAATAGTCTAATAGCTGCCAGAATAATACAATAGTCTAATAGTAGCCAGAATAATACAATAGTCTAATAGTAGCCAGAATAATACAATAGTCTAATAGTAGCCAGAATAATACAATAGTCTAATAGTAGCCAGAATAATACAATAGTCTAATAGTAGCCAGAATAATACAATAGTCTAATAGCAGCCAGAATAATACAATAGTCTAATAGTAGCCAGAATAATACAATAGTCTAATAGCAGCCAGAATAATACAATAGTCTAATAGCAGCCAGAATAATACAATAGTCTAATAGCAGCCAGAATAATACAATAGTCTAATAGTAGCCAGAATAATACAATAGTCTAATAGTAGCCAGAATAATACAATAGTCTAATAGTAGCCAGAATAATACAATAGTCTAATAGCAGCCAGAATAATACAATAGTCTAATAGCAGCCAGAATAATACAATAGTCTAATAGCAGCCAGAATAATACAATAGTCTAATAGTAGCCAGAATAATACAATAGTCTAATAGTAGCCAGAATAATACAATAGTCTAATAGCAGCCAGAATAATACAATAGTCTAATAGTAGCCAGAATAATACAATAGTCTAATAGCAGCCAGAATAATACAATAGTCTAATAGCAGCCTGAATAATACAATAGTCTAATAGTAGCCAGAATAATACAATAGTCTAATAGCAGCCAGAATAATACAATAGTCTAATAGTAGCCAGAATAATACAATAGTCTAATAGCAGCCAGAATAATACAATAGTCTAATAGCAGCCAGAATAATACAATAGTCTAATAGTAGCCAGAATAATACAATAGTCTAATAGCAGCCAGAATAATACAATAGTCTAATAGCAGCCAGAATAATACAATAGTCTAATAGTAGCCAGAATAATACAATAGTCTAATAGCAGCCAGAATAATACAATAGTCTAATAAGCCAGAATAATACAATAGTCTAATAGTAGCCAGAATAATACAATAGTCTAATAGTAACCAGAATAATACAATAGTATAATAGCAGCCAGAATAATACAATAGTCTAATAGTAGCCAGAATAATACAATAGTCTAATAGTAGCCAGAATAATACAATAGTCTAATAGCAGCCAGAATAATACAATAGTCTAATAGTAGCCAGAATAATACAATAGTCTAATAGTAGCCAGAATAATACAATAGTCTAATAGTAGCCAGAATAATACAATAGTCTAATAGCAGCCAGAATAATACAATAGTCTAATAGTAGCCAGAATAATACAATAGTCTAATAGTAGCCAGAATAATACAATAGTCTAATAGTAGCCAGAATAATACAATAGTCTAATAGTAGCCAGAATAATACAATAGTCTAATAGTAGCCAGAATAATACAATAGTCTAATAGCAGCCAGAATAATACAATAGTCTAATAGCAGCCAGAATAATACAATAGTCTAATAGTAGCCAGAATAATACAATAGTCTAATAGCAGCCAGAATAATACAATAGTCTAATAGCAGCCAGAATAATACAATAGTCTAATAGTAGCCAGAATAATACAATAGTCTAATAGTAGCCAGAATAATACAATAGTCTAATAGCAGCCAGAATAATACAATAGTCTAATAGTAGCCAGAATAATACAATAGTCTAATAGTAGCCAGAATAATACAATAGTCTAATAGTAGCCAGAATAATACAATAGTCTAATAGTAGCCAGAATAATACAATAGTCTAATAGTAGCCAGAATAATACAATAGTCTAATAGCAGCCAGAATAATACAATAGTCTAATAGCAGCCAGAATAATACAATAGTCTAATAGTAGCCAGAATAATACAATAGTCTAATAGTAGCCAGAATAATACAATAGTCTAATAGTAGCCAGAATAATACAATAGTCTAATAGCAGCCAGAATAATACAATAGTCTAATAGTAGCCAGAATAATACAATAGTCTAATAGTAGCCAGAATAATACAATAGTCTAATAGCAGCCAGAATAATACAATAGTCTAATAGTAGCCAGAATAATACAATAGTCTAATAGTAGCCAGAATAATACAATAGTCTAATAGTAGCCAGAATAATACAATAGTCTAATAGCAGCCAGAATAATACAATAGTCTAATAGCAGCCAGAATAATACAATAGTCTAATAGTAGCCAGAATAATACAATAGTCTAATAGTAGCCAGAATAATACAATAGTCTAATAGTAGCCAGAATAATACAATAGTCTAATAGTAGCCAGAATAATACAATAGTCTAATAGTAGCCAGAATAATACAATAGTCTAATAGCAGCCAGAATAATACAATAGTCTAATAGCAGCCAGAATAATACAATAGTCTAATAGTAGCCAGAATAATACAATAGTCTAATAGCCAGAATAATACAATAGTCTAATAGCAGCCAGAATAATACAATAGTCTAATAGTAGCCAGAATAATACAATAGTCTAATAGTAGCCAGAATAATACAATAGTCTAATAGCAGCCAGAATAATACAATAGTCTAATAGTAGCCAGAATAATACAATAGTCTAATAGTAGCCAGAATAATACAATAGTCTAATAGTAGCCAGAATAATACAATAGTCTAATAGTAGCCAGAATAATACAATAGTCTAATAGTAGCCAGAATAATACAATAGTCTAATAGCAGCCAGAATAATACAATAGTCTAATAGTAGCCAGAATAATACAATAGTCTAATAGTAGCCAGAATAATACAATAGTCTAATAGTAGCCAGAATAATACAATAGTCTAATAGTAGCCAGAATAATACAATAGTCTAATAGTAGCCAGAATAATACAATAGTCTAATAGTAGCCAGAATAATACAATAGTCTAATAGCAGCCAGAATAATACAATAGTCTAATAGTAGCCAGAATAATACAATAGTCTAATAGTAGCCAGAATAATACAATAGTCTAATAGCAGCCAGAATAGTACAATAGTCTAATAGCAGCCAGAATAATACAATAGTCTAATAGCAGCCAGAATAATACAATAGTCTAATAGTAGCCAGAATAATACAATAGTCTAATAGCAGCCAGAATAATACAATAGTCTAATAGTAGCCAGAATAATACAATAATCTAATAGTAGCCAGAATAATACAATAGTCTAATAGTAGCCAGAATAATACAATAGTCTATTAGTACCAGAATAATACAATAGTCTAATAGCAGCCAGATTAATACAATAGTCTAATAGTAGCCAGAATAATACAATAGTCTAATAGCAGCCAGAATAATACAATAGTCTAATAGCAGCCAGAATAATACAATAGTCTAATAGCAGCCAGAATAATACAATAGTCTAATAGTAGCCAGAATAATACAATAGTCTAATAGCAGCCAGAATAATACAATAGTCTAATAGTAGCCAGAATAATACAATAGTCTAATAGTAGCCAGAATAATACAATAGTCTAATAACAGCCAGAATAATACAATAGTCTAATAGCAGCCAGAATAATACAATAGTCTAATAGTAGCCAGAATAATACAATAGTCTAATAGTAGCCAGAATAATACAATAGTCTAATAGCAGCCAGAATAATACAATAGTCTAATAGCAGCCAGAATAATACAATAGTCTAATAGCAGCCAGAATAATACAATAGTCTAATAGTAGCCAGAATAATACAATAGTCTAATAGCAGCCAGAATAATACAATAGTCTAATAGCAGCCAGAATAATACAATAGTCTAATAGCAGCCAGAATAATACAATAGTCTAATAGTAGCCAGAATAATACAATAGTCTAATAGCAGCCAGAATAATACAATAGTCTACTAGCAGCCAGAATAATACAATAGTCTAATAGCAGCCAGAATAATACAATAGTCTAATAGCAGCCAGAATAATACAATAGTCTAATAGCAGCCAGAATAATACAATACTCTAATAGTAGCCAGAATAATACAATAGTCTAATAGTAGCCAGAATAATACAATAGTCTAATAGCAGCCAGAATAATACAATACTCTAATAGCAGCCAGAATAATGCAATAGTCTAATAGTAGCCAGAATAATACAATAGTCTAATAGTAGTCAGAATAATACAATAGTCTAATAGCAGCCAGAATAATATAATAGTCTAATAGTAGCCAGAATAATACAATAGTCTAATAGTAGCCAGAATAATACAATAGTCTAATAGCAGCCAGAATAATACAATAGTCTAATAGCAGCCAGAATAATACAATAGTCTAATAGTAGCCAGAATAATACAATAGTCTAATAGCAGCCAGAATAATACAATAGTCTAATAGCAGCCAGAATAATACAATAGTCTAATAGCAGCCAGAATAATACAATAGTCTAATAGCAGCCAGAATAATACAATAGTCTAATAGTAGCCAGAATAATACAATAGTCTAATAGTAGCCAGAATAATACAATAGTCTAATAGCAGCCAGAATAATACAATAGTCTAATAGCAGCCAGAATAATACAATAGTCTAATAGTAGCCAGAATAATACAATAGTCTAATAGTAGCCAGAATAATACAATAGTCTAATAGCAGCCTGAATAATACAATCATCTAATAGTAGCCAGAATAATACAATAGTCTAATAGTAGCCAGAATAATACAATAGTCTAATAGCAGCCAGAATAATACAATAGTCTAATAGCAGCCAGAATAATACAATAGTCTAATAGTAGCCAGAATAATACAATAGTCTAATAGCAGCCAGAATAATACAATAGTCTAATAGCAGCCAGAATAATACAATAGTCTAATAGCAGCCAGATTAATACAATAGTCTAATAGTAGCCAGAATAATACAATAGTCTAATAGTAGCCAGAATAATACAAAAGTCTAATAGTAGCCAGAATAATACAATAGTCTAATAGTAGCCAGAATAATACAATAGTCTAATAGTAGCCAGAATAATACAATAGTCTAATAGTAGCCAGAATAATACAATAGTCCAATAGCAGCCAGAATAATACAATAGTCTAATAGTAGCCAGAATAATACAATAGTCTAATAGCAGCCAGAATAATACAATAGTCTAATAGCAGCCAGAATAATTCAATAGTCTAATAGCAGCCAGAATAATACAATAGTCTATTAGTAGCCAGAATAATACAATAGTCTAATAGTAGCCAGAATAATACAATAGTCTAATAGTAGCCAGAATAATACAATAGTCTAATAGCAGCCAGAATAATACAATAGTCTAATAGCTGCCATAATAATACAATAGTCTAATAGTAGCCAGAATAATACAATAGTATAATAGTAGCCAGAATAATACAATAGTCTAATAGTAGCCAGAATAATACAATAGTCTAATAGTAGCCAGAATAATACAATAGTCTAATAGTAGCCAGAATAATACAATAGTCTAATAGCAGCCAGAATAATACAATAGTCTAATAGTAGCCAGAATAATACAATAGTCTAATAGCAGCCAGAATAATACAATAGTCTAATAGCAGCCAGAATAATACAATAGTCTAATAGCAGCCAGAATAATACAATAGTCTAATAGTAGCCAGAATAATACAATAGTCTAATAGTAGCCAGAATAATACAATAGTCTAATAGTAGCCAGAATAATACAATAGTATAATAGCAGCCAGAATAATACAATAGTCTAATAGCAGCCAGAATAATACAATAGTCTAATAGCAGCCAGAATAATACTATAGTCTAAGAGTAGCCAGAATAATACAATAGTCTAATAGTAGCCAGAATAATACAATAGTCTAATAGCAGCCAGAATAATACAATAGTCTAATAGCAGCCAGAATAATACAATAGTCTAATAGCAGCCAGAATAATACAATAGTCTAATAGCAGCCAGAATAATACAATAGTCTAATAGTAGCCAGAATAATACAATAGTCTAATAGCAGCCAGAATAATACTATAGTCTAATAGTAGCCAGAATAATACAATAGTCTAATAGCAGCCAGAAAAATACAATAGTCTAATAGCAGCCAGAATAATACAATAGTCTAATAGTAGCCAGAATAATACAATAGTCTAATAGCAGCCAGAATAATACAATAGTCTAATAGCAGCCAGAATAATACAATAGTCTAATAGTAGCCAGAATAATATAATAGTCTAATAGCAGCCAGAATAATACAATAGTCTAATAGCAGCCAGAATAATACAATAGTCTAATAGTAGCCAGAATAATACAATAGTCTAATAGTAGCCAGAATAATACAATAGTATAATAGCAGCCAGAATAATACAATAGTCTAATAGTAGACAGAATAATACAATAGTCTAATAGTAGCCAGAATAATACAATAGTCTAATAGCAGCCAGAATAATACAATAGTCTAATAGTAGCCAGAATAATACAATAGTCTAATAGTAGCCAGAATAATACAATAGTCTAATAGTAGCCAGAATAATACAATAGTCTAATAGCAGCCAGAATAATACAATAGTCTAATAGCAGCCAGAATAATACAATAGTCTAATAGTAGCCAGAATAATACAATAGTCTAATAGTAGCCAGAATAATACAATAGTTTAATAGTAGCCAGAATAATAGAATAGTCTAATAGTAGCCAGAATAATACAATAGTCTAATAGTAGCCAGAATAATACAATAGTCTAATAGCGGCCAGAATAATACAATAGTCTAATAGCAGCCAGGATAATACAATAGTCTAATAGTAGCCAGAATAATACAATAGTCTAATAGCAGCCAGAATAATACAATAGTCTAATAGCAGCCAGAATAATACAATAGTCTAATAGTAGCCAGAATAATACAATAGTCTAATAGTAGCCAGAATAATACAATAGTCTAATAGCAGCCAGAATAATACAATAGTCTAATAGTAGCCAGAATAATACAATAGTCTAATAGTAGCCGGAATAATACAATAGTCAAATAGTAGCCAGAATAATACAATAGTCTAATAGTAGCCAGAATAATACAATAGTCTAATAGTAGCCAGAATAATACAATAGTCTAATAGCAGCCAGAATAATACAATAGTCTAATAGTAGCCAGAATAATACAATAGTCTAATAGTAGCCAGAATAATACAATAGTCTAATAGTAGCCAGAATAATACAATAGTCTAATAGTAGCCAGAATTATACAATAGTCTAATAGTAGCCAGGATAATACAATAGTCTAATAGCAGCCAGAATAATACAATAGTCTAATAGCAGCCAGAATAATACAATAGTCTAATAGTAGCCAGAATAATACAATAGTCTAATAGTAGCCAGAATAATACAATAGCCTAATAGCAGCCAGAATAATACAATAGTCTAATAGCAGCCAGAATAATACAATAGTCTAATAGTAGCCAGAATAATACAATAGTCTAATAGTAGCCAGAATAATACAATAGTCTAATAGTAGCCAGAATAATACAATAGTCTAATAGCAGCCAGAATAATACAATAGTCTAATAGTAGCCAGAATAATACAATAGTCTAATAATAGCCAGAATAATACAATAGTCTAATAGTAGCCAGAATAATACAATAGTCTAATAGCAGCCAGAATAATACAATAGTCTAATAGCAGCCAGAATAATACAATAGTCTAATAGTAGCCAGAATAATACAATAGTCTAATAGTAGCCAGAATAATACAATAGTCTAATAGTAGCCAGAATAATACAATAATCTAATAGCAGCCAGAATAATGGTCTAATAGTACCCATAATAATACAATAGTCTAATAGCAGCCAGAATAATACAATAGTCTAATAGCAGCCAGAATAATACAATAGTCTAATAGTAGCCAGAATAATACAATAGTCTAATAGTAGCCAGAATAATACAATAGTCTAATAGTAGCCAGAATAATAAAAGTCTAATAGCAGCCAGAATAATACAATAGTCTAATAGCAGCCAGAATAATACAATAGTCTAATAGTAGCCAGAATAATGGTCTAATAGTAGCCAGAATAATACAATAGTCTAATAGTAGCCAGAATAATACAATAGTCTAATAGCAGCCAGAATAATACAATAGTCTAATAGCAGCCAGAATAATACAATAGTCTAATAGCAGCCAGAATAATACAATAGTCTAATAGTAGCCAGAATAACTGAATACGGTACAATTGTCTAATAGCAGCCAGAATAATACAATAGTCTAATAGCAGCCAGAATAATACAATAGTCTAATAGCAGCCAGAATAATACAATAGTCTAATAGCAGCCAGAATAATACAACAGTCTAATAGCAGCCAGAATAAAATTGAAAAAAATAAATTGAACGTCTTGGGAACAGAAGGGGTTAAGAATGAAAAGGATACAGACTATCTCAATTAACCCTCTTCCGTATTTGATATTTTGCAGTTTATGAAGGACGTATGGTAATCTAAGGGGTCAGTACTAACTTAACTATGCCTCCAGAGACTCCTACAGTTTATGAAGGACGTATGGTAATCTAAGGGGTCAGTACTAACTTAACTATGCCTCCAGAGACTCCTACAATTTATGAAGGACGTATGGTAATCTAAGGGGTCAGTACTAACTTAACTATGCCTCCAGAGACTCCTACAGTTTATGAAGGACGTATGGTAATCTAAGGGGTCAGTACTAACTTAACTATGCCTCCAGAGACTCCTACAGTTTATGAAGGACGTATGGTAATCTAAGGGGTCAGTACTAACTTAACTATGCCTCCAGAGACTCCTACAGATCCTTTCTTAACTCAATATAATCATCATATTCTACAGTTTATGAAGGACGTATGGTAATCTAAGGGGTCAGGACTAACTTAACTATGCCTCCAGAGACTCCTACAGATCCTTTCTTAACTCAATATAATCACCATATTCTGCAGTTTATGAAGGACGTATGGTAATCTAAGGGGTCAGTACTAACTTAACTATGCCTCCAGAGACTCCTACAGTTTATGAAGGACGTATGGTAATCTAAGGGGTCAGTACTAACTTAACTATGCCTCCAGAGACTCCTACAGTTTATGAAGGACGTATGGTAATCTAAGGGGTCAGTACTAACTTAACTATGCCTCCAGAGACTCCTACAGTTTATGAAGGACGTATGGTAATCTAAGGGGTCAGTACTAACTTAACTATGCCTCCAGAGACTCCTACAGTTTTTATGAAGGACGTATGGTAATCTAAGGGGTCAGTACTAACTTAACTATGCCTCCAGAGACTCCTACAGTTTATGAAGGACGTATGGTAATCTAAGGGGTCAGTACTAACTTAACTATGCCTCGAGAGACTCCTACAGATCCTTTCTTAACTCAATATAATCATCATATTCTGCCCACTTTTACACGATTTTATTCAGCTTGAGAAGGACCTCTAGCAATGATAAGACTACAAATTATCTCAATTAATCCTTTTAGCTACCATACATCCTTCCTAAGCTTAATGCAATCATCCAAATGTTGCTGAAATCAAATTAAAAAGACGTCACCGGTACAAAAAGGGTTAATTGCTGGAGGTCTTTTTTAAACTGCATACAATCGTGTAATAGTAACTATAATAAAGTTAAAACGACGGCACCGGTACTGAAAGGGTTAATACATTTAAAGGGGCCCACCTCATTTGATTTATCTCTCTCTCTCCCTCTCTTTCTCTGGGTTGTATCCATTCGGCCCCATTCAGCCTACTGTTTTAAGACGTTTATCCCCATACAGGTGTCGATTTTTTCCTGGCGAGCGGTAGAGATCCAGCATATTTATTATACAGTTTTTGACAGCAGGCTAAATTTGTACATTTTTTCGAGAGAAAAATTTCTCCGGCGAAGCGAGATTTCTCCATACAATGCTGGCTCGCTGTCACTCGCCATGAAGAAATCGACACCTGGATGGGGATAAACGTCTTAAAACAGTATGCTGAATGGGGCCAAATGGATACAACCCAGAGAAAGAGAGAAAATAAGCAGATGACCCCCCCTCCCCCCTTAAAGCTATAGAGGATCACCAGACACATCCTTCCTAATCCTTTCCTGATTCTGTACCCAACCCTTAACCCTTTGAGTACCAGCGACGTGTACTATATTTCATTCCACCTATATTTAGACGATATTATGCAGCTTAGGAAGGATCTGTGGTAGTTAATAGGGTTGGTTGAGATAGTTTGAAGCTTTAATATTGCTAGAGGTCCTTCCTAATCTGAATATATTCGTCTAATCATTGCCAGAATATAATTAAAAGGATGTCCTCGGTACAGAAGGGGTTAATCCCCCGCCAATAGTGTTGTTCCTATGTTTATGAAGGAGATAAAAAGTAGGTTGCCTGTAACGAGTGTCTCCCCCAAAGTCAAAAGAGTGACAGAGCCAAATTCAAGGGACATTGGGGTCAAAATAAGTAACCCCCCGTGCTTAACATTAATCATCAATTACAAACCCCAATGTACTTGAATAAACTAATGAAAGCATATGGTCCTCCCGGGATTCCAACTCGGGACACCACACCCAGAACATAAGCACCTAAACCAGTACACCACCAACACAGTAATGAAAGCATATGGTCCTCCCGGGATTCAAACTCGGGACACCACACCCAGAACATAAGCACCTAAACCGTTACACCACCAACACAGTAATGAAAGCATATGGTCCTCCCGAGATTCAAACTCGGGACACCACACCCAGAACATAAGCACCTAAACCATTACACCACCAACACATACCTAGACACACGCAGTTTAAAACAGTCTAAGCCATAGGAAGAAGGAAAGATTGATTGCATATCACACGAATACCATCATTGTAGTATTATTGTCTATATAGAGTTAAAATTACAGTTCACAGTTCCTATTATGTCTTTGGAAGTGATACAATGGTCAAAACAATCCAATTTCATGATAATTTTCATGTATTCCTTCTCATATAGACTGTCTTGATAGCTAGCGTAATGGTTAGTGCGGTGAATTTGGGTGTGAGTATCATAGGTTGGGATCCTTGTAGTAATACATAAATTGCCTTGATTTCATGAATTAGTTATAATTATGTTAAGTGCCCCATTAATTTCCCCTTCCATTCGTCTAATCATTTCGTTATCAGAGTGCAGTTGGGTATATGTACAGGCTAAGATTAATAATGCAGTAGGCCTATTCCAGAATGCATAATATATCATAGGCTTGTGCATGAACCTTTAACTGTCTTGATAGCCTAGTGCTTATAATAATAATAATAATAATAATAATAATAGTTCTTAAAGCTAGCACATGCTAAGCTAGCTAAGGATAGCTCAATAAGGCCGATTAGGCGTATTTCCATTGGGGTCCTGTACTACTACCGCATCCCTTTGCTCATGAGGGATGGTAACGACTCAGTGCTTGTGAAAAATCTTTAATACGCCGAGCGTGGGCGCGAACCCGGGCCTTCTGGGTGGAAGTCCGAGACGCTAGTCACTACAGCTTAGTGTTCAGAATTTCGATGTGAGGGTCCTAGGCTCGAGTCCTTGTATGTAGGCCTATGCATTGCTTTCATTGATATCATTAATTGGTTATGTTTGTAAGTTAATTCACAGATACTCACAGAAGATACCCGAGTAGGAGGCTGTTCAGCCTACGAGACCCGGATCATCATTTATCTCATAACTTGGTGTGTGGCTTGGGTGGACGTGTAATTGGTGGGTTGGTGTTAATATGAATATATTTAAGGCACTAAACACAATCATCTCTCGTTTGATACCCTATTTCCCGTTCAAGATACAATCACGCATTCCTTATTTGTTTTCTGGTTATCATTAGACGATTTTAGGATTTAGTGTGAGTTTGTGCTTTTTATCTGTGTTTATTTGTTGTTTTATGTTGTTTTTGTGTTTTCCCTGTTCTTGCTCTGTCTTGAGTCGGCTACCCCCAAAATGGGGATTGGGCCTGAGCATATAGATATATATATATATATATATATATATATATATATATATATATATATATATATATATACAGTATATATATATATATATATATATATATATATATATATATATATATATATATATATACTGTATATATATAAATATATATATATATATAATAAATCTTATATCCTTAAATTAAGTTGGAAGTATATTTGGTTACTGATTAAACAAATATTTTGCTTAATTTTATAATAATTTTGTTTAATAGTTTACCCAATATTATTAATCGATTTTCTATGATTGTGTTTTCGAGAAAACCAAACTTTTTATAGGAGTAACTTTAATATAATTTATTCGAAAGCTAAAATCGCTATTTTATCGACATTACAAATCATCTATATACACACACACCACTAGTATGGTGCTATAGATAACATGATACTATTTTTAGAAGTGGATTTCTTCACTCACCACTAATATCGGTGCGGGTATACAGGTAACAAAATATTCTCACAAAGGTTTTGAAGTGACACACACCACACACTTCCTGTCCGGACATCAGTGAGAGAACATAGTAGTCGTTAGAAAATATACTCTCTCACTATATTTGGATCATTTAAAGTTGTTTAATTAACATTACTGTGTTCATTGGCTGACCGCGACTCCCGGAACATTGCTAACGTAACATATTTCGACAAAAACTGTAATATGGACGTCAAAATAGAAGCACTACGACGGGATGCGAGAGCTAAGAAGCGGGCAGAAGAAAGGGTCAAGATTATGGATAGGAAAATGCTGGAAAGGAATCAGTGGAAGAAAGGAGAGCAATGAGCAACTGCAGCAATGGACAGAAAGATAAACATCGGCTGCCGTGCGAGGGTTGGCGGTACGGGTGAGAAACATGGTCAAGGGTTGCGTTTCCGTATAACGCCCCAGCCTAAGAAAGTAGCGCGTGATCCTCTGGTGAAATTGTCTAAACTTTCGGCAGTAGATCTCTGCCCATTAGATATCACCGACCTGCTTCGCCTAGAGAGCCTGGTCACATTGCCAGTTAACATAAACAAGCATTGTGTAGATTTCCTGCTTAACTCTGGCTCTACCATGAATTTAGTTTCAATGAAAACTGCAAAGATCTTAGGACTTAAGGACAAATATCCCTACAGATTGAAAATATATAGAATACAAAGTTGGGAGGGACAAATCCCTTGTTTCGGGTTAACATTCCCCAATGTAGAAGTCTGTCTCAAAAATGGGCAGAAATTTTACATGGAAGTCACTTTGATAGAGAATTCGGGCTCGGCCGTAGTGGATAGAGATCTTATTGGTCATCCGACTCTCGCTCGCTTAAACGCCGTTCAGCACTTCTCCGACACTTCCCCGAGGCTTTATTTCAAATCTCTATATATGTTTGATAAACCAATAGGCCTATGCAAGATTGGTACTAAAATACAACCGATTCTGAAAGGATTAAGATTAATGGGCAAAGAGAGGCACCTCATTGGTAAACAAACCTTTGACGTTCTCTTGGACTCAGGGATGGGGCCTGGGCTTTGTGTGTTGCCTAGTTGTGAAGAGAGGTTAGAAGCGGCCGACATAAAGATCCCTGACAAATTTCGGTTTGAAATAGACAAGGGTAAATATATCGACCATTCAATTACCTATTACGATGGTGAAGGCCCGTATGACTTGGTGATTGGCCGTAGAATGCTTTGTAAATACTCTTCCCTTTATGATTACAAATACAATACCCTTTACGTCCAACTTGCGAGGGATACTTATAGTGTTAAACTCGACATGAAGACGGCGTAGCTTATGGTATTTCTTATTAACCTCTGTTGTCCCGGCGACGACTTTTATATTTTATTCTAGCTATATTTAGACGATACTATGCAGCTTAAGAAGGATTTGTGCTAGTTAAAAGGGTTGGTTGAGATATTTAGAAGCCTTATTATTGCTAGAGGTCCTTCCTAAGCTGACTATAATCGTATAATAGTTGCCAGAATATGATGAAAAGGACGTCCCTGGTACTAAATGGGTTAACCCCTATTGTTCCGGCGACGTCTTTTACATTTTATTATTGCTATATTTAGTTGATTTTGTGGAGTTCATAACCCTTTCTGTACCAGCGACGTCTTTCTATTTTTATTCTGGCTATATTTAGACAATTTTGTACAGTTTAAGAAAGATCTGTGGTAGCAAAAAGGGTTAACCCCTTCTTTACCGGCGTCATTCTTTTAACTTTTTCTTGCTACTATTAGACGATTCTATCCAGTTTAAAAGGGCCTCCAGTAAATTACAGGCTTAGCAACTATCTCCCTTCACCCTTTATACTACCACAGATCCTTCTTAAACTGCACAATATCGTCTAAACTTGGATATAATTAAAATTAAAAAGGCGTCACCGGTACAGAAGGGGTTAAGTGAGACAGTTCGAAGCCTGTTCATTGCTGGAGGCCCTTTTCAACTGAATGAAATCGTCTAACAGTAGCCAGAATAAAGTTTAACCTATTCAGGTACCCCCTTGACTATGCATGCCAAGTATGGGCTTTCCATCTAGAATACTGAGGGAGTTGGGGGGGGGGGGGTGGGGGGTCTCACCCCCCACCCCCGCTTAAGACCTTTTATTCTGGCACCCCCTTAGTATGTATGCCAAGTATGGGTTGAGGGCTCTCCATCTTGAAATCTGAGGGCTCCTCTCCCCTCCCCCCGGCTTAAGACCTATTCTGGCACCCCCTTAGTTTGAATGCCAAGTATGGGCTCTCCAGTTTAAAAACTGAGGGAGTGGAGGAGGGGGCGCCCCCCCCCCCCCCCCCCCGTTCCCCCAACCCGGCTTATACCTATTCTGGCACCCCCTTAGTATGAATGCCAAGTATGGGCTCTCCAGTTTGAAAACTGAGGGAGTGGAGGATGGGGCTCCCCCCCCCCCCCCCCGTCTTATACCTATTCCGGCACCCCCTTAGTATGCATGTCAAGTATGGGCTCTCCATCTTGAAAATTGAGGGAGTAGTTCGTGAACAAACAGACAGAATTCTCACAGAAAGTGCCCTTTATATAGTAAATTATTTATAAAATAACTGGTATTATTCAGTATATATATACTGTTTCTGGCTACTATTAGACGATTTTATACAGATTACTAACGGTATATGGAAGTCAAAGGGTTGATTGAGATAGTATTTACCCTTTTAATACCCACAGATCCTTCCTAAGCTGCATACAATCGTCTAATGATAGCCTAAATAAACTGCTAAAATGCGTCAGAGCTTGAAAGGGTTAAGGTCCCGGCACACATTCACGACTTGGACCAGGAGATGGCACCCAAACCGTTTCTTGTTCAAGGCTCCATACATTTGGTTACATATCGTCACGTGTCACAGTGTCTCTTGTTATCTCGTGGAAGGCTACACAATTTTAACCCCTTCTGTACCGGTGACATCTTTTTCTTTTATTTCAGCCAACGCCACAGCCAACCATCCTTAATATTTCTGGAAACTTAAACGATATTATGAAGCTTAGGAAGGATATAATTATGGTAGCTAAAAGGATTAATTGAGAGAGTCTGTAGTCTTTTAATGCGTACACGTCCTTCCTAAGTTGTACAGAATCTTTTAATAGTTGCCAGAATATAATAAAAGTATATCACCGGTACAGAAGGGGTTAAGGGGTCCGCCAACATTTGGTAACGTCTCGTGACCTGACATTTTATCGTAGTATGTCATTATGGATGTGTGGGAATTGGTTTTGATCTGTGTTTGTTCGTTGTTTTATGTTGTTTTTGTGTTTTCCCTGTTCTTGCTCTGTCTTGAGTCGGCCACCCCCAAGTAAAAAGGAAAACAACATAATAAAATAGAATAAAATAGAAAATAAAAATTAAATAGGAAAAATGGGGATTGGGTCTGATATGAGCATATAGATAGATAGATAGATAGATAGATAGATAGATGTCATTATGGATACGTTACAAGTTTGTATACTACGGTGTGGCGTTGTTGTGCAGTCGCTAAATGTTGCGGTAAAGTCATGGACGTCACAACGAAACATGACTTTGCCAGTGTACTACGGGAACAGCTTGTAGTCATCAGGTACAGTCGCGCTAATAAGTCATGTTTCGGCACCTAGTATGTTTTGATCAATAATTGGTATCAGCAATATATAAGCTTAATTTCTTCATATCGAGTGTAATATACAAACATGTTCCTACACTTACTCACCCTATTCAACATCTGACAGACATTAATACGGCACAGAGCGAGCCAAACGTAATGGTAGCTGAGATATACAACCATGTTCCTACACTTACCCCCCCTATTCAATATCTGACAGACATTAATACAGCAAAGAGCAAGCCAAACGTAATGCCAGCTGGGACATGACTTATTAGCGCGACCGTACAGTCACAGAACGCCATCGAACACTAAGAAACCCACACTGACAACATCTCCAAATTATATCGACTTTTCGGCACACATAGACGACCTTTACAGCTGATCACCAAATTGTCCACGTATTTTTAAAGTAATGGTTATTTTTCTCCAAAATGGCATGAATTTGTCCCAGTGTTAGGCTATTAATGTCTCACTCATATCCTGCATCCATGGCCAAATATTCCACGTGTTCTTAAAGTACCCGTAATGGTACCGTACTATAGGTAGCGCCAACGAACTTGACAATTTTCTTGACCCCTTAACTTCTCATAACTCAAAGTGAATGAAAGCAATCGAGCTGACATTTATATCATTAGGGAATAGCCCACCAGGAAATAGGTGTGGATATTTACAGCCAGTTTGCTCTAGGCCCTTTTGAGTTATGAGAAGTTAAAAGGTCAAGAAAATTGTCAAGTTCGTTGGCGCTACCTATAGTAATATTTCTCCAAAATGGCTTGAATTAGTCCCAGTACTATTCATTTTCTCCACATATGTCCTGCATCCATGCCCATTATCCACGTGTGTTTAAAGTACACAAGAACATAAGAACACGGGAGTCACCAGAGAGCCGACTGGGCCACACACGGCAGATCCATTTCACACTCAACCCATCGCGTCCATATACCTATCTAATTTTAAATTAAAGCTCTCTATCGTTCTTGATCTCACTACAGCACTCGGTAGCCTATTCCACTTATCTAAAAGTCTGTTACCAGTCGAAATGTATCACAAACATTTCATTTGTCCACGTGTTCGTAAAGTAATGGTTATATTTGTCCAAAATGTAATTAATTTAGTCCCAGTACTATTATTTGCTCACCCATATCCAGCATACATGCCCAAATAGTCCACGTGTTCGTAAAGTAATGGTAATATTTCTCCAAAATGGCATGAATTTAGTCCCAGTACTATTCAAATTAGATAAAATATGTTTCAGAAAAGATATAGGCAAATATTGGTTTGGTAACAGAGTTGTAAATATGTGGACTATGCTACCGAGTGATATAGAGGGATAAAACAAAACGATAGAGAGCTTTAAGATCAAGTTAGATAGGCATATGGACGAGAAGGGATGGGGTGAAAGGGATCTGCCGTGTGTGGACCAGTCAGCTCTAATGCAGACAACATTTAAAGTTCCAATTCTTAAGGTTCGGAACCACTTTCGCGTTCCCTTGCCCCTTTCTCTGTCTCGTCTAATAGGTAAATTTTACAATGGGAGGATTCCTAGCTCCCGGGGCTAGAGACACACACACACACACACACACGTTGTGTGTTTGAACAAAACATAAAAACACAAACAAATTTAAATTTCTATGAAAACATTCCACACTGATATTTGGTATTGATAAATACGCTCAATGTAATGAAAAATTAAAGTGGACGAAGTTGTGACGACCCATCTGGGGTTGGTGATCGGTTACAAGGTGAGATGGGTATCGTACTGGTCAACCTAAGCAACTGGTCCACCTAAACCTTCGGGTGAGACTGGTACCGTAGTGAGAATGGTACCGTACAGATTTACCCTAAGCCTTCGTTTCCAGATGTCGCCAATTGGCTAAAATACAGACTACACACACATCCACAGCCATTCCAACGATACATAAACACTTAACATGCATTTCACGCAATACATTCCCAGTTAAGGAGGCGCGATAATAATAAGCTTAGCTCGCTTGACAAAACAAGTAAGTAAGTGAGTAACACACATACATCACACACAAACACAGACACACACACACACACACACAGACACAGACACACATACACACACACACACACACACACACACACACATAAGAATGATAATCTTATATAGCTAGCTTAACCCCTTCAGCAGCAGGACATCAGTGTACCTTTTATTATGGATGAAGTTAGACAATTGTCTGCATTGTCTTAGATTGTCTGCAGTTTAAGAAGGACTTACTTCATTCTGAGTTTTAAATGAGATCGTATTTACACCTATACGTCCCAGAGCAAAACACAATTGTTCCAAGAATAAAATGTTTATGCAATGTGGCTTAACCCCTTCTTTACCAGGACCGTCCTTTTAACTTTATTATGACTACTATTAGACAATATTATTCAGTTAAAATAGGGCCTCCAGCAATTAACAGGCTTCGAACGTCCTCACTGTATCCGTTTTAGTACCACACATCCTTCTTAAACTGCACAAAATCGTCTAAATATAGCTACATGAACATAAAAAGACGTCGCCGGTAGAGAAGGGCTTAAGGGCGCGGAGTTGCCACGAGACCTGTAGGGTATCTGCACATAACGATCACAACATCTACTGGGTACGTTGTAAGTAGGTGTGACTTGCAGGATGTTTCTTGTGACTTTTGTGTGGTTCGGACTCTAATCCTGTGTTAATCAGGATGGCTCGTATATCCTACGAGGTATTTTCGGTTGGCGTACGTATATGATCATAATCAGTATGAGAAGGTCTTGTGAGAGGGCTATTTCCTGATGGAATTCACCGACATTGCCACAACATTCGATACCTGTCATGTCGTTATTATTATTATTATTATTATTATTATTATTATTATTATTATTATTATTATTATTATTATTATGTCTATGCACCAAATCGTGAATGTGTGACGGGGCCTTTAACCCCTTCTGTACCAGTGACGTATTTTTAGTTTATTCTGGCTAATATTAGACGATTGTATTCAGCTTAAAACGGGTCTCCAGCAATTTACAGGCTTGGAACTATCTCACTTAACCAATTGTACTACCACACATCCTTCTTAAGCTGCACAAAACCATCTAAATATAACTTAAAACTGAAAATGACGTGGCCGGTACAGAAGGGGTTAAGAGGGATAGTGGCCGTTTGTTTGGTCTATTAATTAATTTATTCATATATTAATTTAGTTTCCTCCCTAGACCTCCATCAAGCTTAGTAAAACACCCCCTAGACCACCCTTCAAGATAGATTTGTACATTTGTCTGTAGAAAAATGTCCTGACCAAAAGCTGATTCCTCCTAATATTACAGGCTCGCTATCGCTCGCCAGGTAAAAATCGACAGCTAAATGGCACGAAGGGTCCTAATATTGACAAAGAAATGGGGTGAAACGTCATAAAATCTCCAAACTAATGGAACCAACGTCTTGATCTCAAAACAAGTGGGGCTAAACATTAGGGAGAAGGGGGTCCAGAAAAACGGGGTGTCTGCCCTTAACCCCTTAAGGATCATGACGCGTTTTAATAGTTTATTCTGGCTATCATTAGAGGATTGTATGCAGCTTGGGAAGGACCTGTGGTATCATTAGAGGGTTGTATGCAGCTTGGGAAGGACCTGTGGTATCATTAGAGGATTGTATGCAGCTTGGGAAGGACCTGTGGTATCATTAGAGGGTTGTATGCAGCTTGGGAAGGACCTGTGGTATCATTAGAGGATTGTATGCAGCTTGGGAAGGACCTGTGGTATCATTAGAGGATTGTCTGCAGCTTGGGAAGGACCTGTGGTATCATTAGAGGGTTGTATGCAGCTTGGGAAGGACCTGTGGTATCATTAGAGGGTTGTATGCAGCTTGGGAAGGACCTGTGGTATCATTAGAGGATTGTATGCAGCTTGGGAAGGACCTGTGGTATCATTAGAGGATTGTATGCAGCTTGGGAAGGACCTGTGGTATCATTAGAGGATTGTATGCAGCTTGGGAAGGACCTGTGGTATCAACAGGGTAAGGACTGTTTTATGCAGCTTGGGAAGGACCTGTGGTATCAACAGGTTAAGGACTGTTGTATGCAGCTTGGGAAGGACCTGTGGTATCAACAGGGTAAGGACTGTTTTATGCAGCTTGGGAAGGACCTGTGGTATCAACAGGGTAAGGACTGTTGTATGCAGCTTGGGAAGGACCTGTGGTATCAACAGGGTAAGGACTCTTTTATGCAGCTTGGGAAGGACCTGTGGTATCAAAAGGGTAAGGACTGTTTTATGCAGCTTGGGAAGGACCTGTGGTATCAACAGGGTAAGGACTGTTTTATGCAGCTTGGGAAGGACCTGTGGTATCAACAGGGTAAGGACTGTTTTAATGCAGCTTGGGAAGGACCTGTGGTATCAACAGGGTAAGGACTGTTTTATGCAGCTTGGGAAGGACCTGTGGTATCAACAGGTTAAGGACTCTTGTATGCAGCTTGGGAAGGACCTGTGGTATCAACAGGGTAAGGACTGTTTTATGCAGCTTGGGAAGGACCTGTGGTATCAACAGGGTAAGGACTGTTTTATGCAGCTTGGGAAGGACCTGTGGTATTAACAGGGTAAGGACTGTTTTATGCAGCTTGGGAAGGACCTGTGGTATCAACAGGGTAAGGACTGTTTTATGCAGCTTGGGAAGGACCTGTGGTATCAACAGGGTAAGGACTGTTTTATGCAGCTTGGGAAGGACCTGTGGTATCAACAGGGTAAGGACTGTTTTATGCAGCTTGGGAAGGACCTGTGGTATCAACAGGGTAAGGACTGTTTTATGCAGCTTGGGAAGGACCTGTGGTATCAACAGGGTAAGGACTGTTTTATGCAGCTTGGGAAGGACCTGTGGTATCAACAGGTTAAGGACTGTTTTATGCAGCTTGGGAAGGACCTGTGGTATCAACAGGGTAAGGACTGTTGTATGCAGCTTGGGAAGGACCTGTGGTATCATTAGAGGATTGTATGCAGCTTCGGAAGGACCTGTGGTATCAACAGGGTAAGGACTGTTTTATGCAGCTTGGAAAGGACCTGTGGTATCAACAGGGTAAGGACTGTTTTATGCAGCTTGGGAAGGACCTGTGGTATCATTAGAGGATTGTATGCAGCTTGGGAAGGACCTGTGGTATCAACAGGGTAAGGACTGTTTTATGCAGCTTGGGAAGGACCTGTGGTATCATTAGAGGATTGTATGCAGCTTGGGAAGGACCTGTGGTATCAACAGGGTAAGGACTGTTTTATGCAGGTTGGGAAGGACCTGTGGTATCAACAGGGTAAGGACTGTTGTATGCAGCTTGGGAAGGACCTGTGGTATCAACAGGGTAAGGACTGTTTTATGCAGCTTGGGAAGGACCTGTGGTATCAACAGGGTAAGGACTGTTTTATGCAGGTTGGGAAGGACCTGTGGTATCAACAGGGTAAGGACTGTTGTATGCAGCTTGGGAAGGACCTGTGGTATCAACAGGGTAAGGACTGTTTTATGCAGCTTGGGAAGGACCTGTGGTATCAACAGGGTAAGGACTGTTTTATGCAGCTTGGGAAGGACCTGTGGTATCAACAGGGTAAGGACTGTTTTATGCAGCTTGGGAAGGACCTGTGGTATCAACAGGGTAAGGACTGTTTTATGCAGCTTGGGAAGGACCTGTGGTATCAACAGGGTAAGGACTGTTTAATGCAGCTTGGGAAGGACCTGTGGGATCACCAGGATAAGGCCTGTTTTATGCAGCATGTGAATAACCTGTGGTATCAACAGGGTAAGGACTGTTTTATGCAGCTTGGGAAGGACCTGTGGTATCAACAGGGTAAGGACTGTTTTATGCAGCTTGGGAAGGACCTGTGGTATCAACAGGGTAAGGACTGTTTTATGCAGCTTGGGAAGGACCTGGGTATCAACAGGGTAAGGACTGTTTTATGCAGCTTGGGAAGGACCTGTGGTATCAACAGGGTAAGGACTGTTTTATGCAGCTTGGGAAGGACCTGTGGTATCAACAGGGTAAGGACATGCAGCTTGGAAGGACCTGTGGTATCAACAGGGTAAGGACTGTTGTATGCAGCTTGGGAAGGACCTGTGGTATCAACAGGGTAAGGACTGTTGTATGCAGCTTGGGAAGGACCTGTGGTATCAACAGGGTAAGGACTGTTGTATGCAGCTTGGGAAGGACCTGTGGTATCAACAGGGTAAGGACTGTTGTATGCAGCTTGGGAAGGACCTGTGGTATCAACAGGGTAACGACTGTTTTATGCAGCTTGGGAAGGACCTGTGGTATCAACAGGGTAAGGACTGTTTTATGCAGCTTGGGAAGGACCTGTGGTATCAACAGGGTAAGGACTGTTTTATGCAGCTTGGGAAGGACCTGTGGTATCAACAGGGTAAGGACTGTTTTATGCAGCTTGGGAAGGACCTGTGGTATCAACAGGGTAAGGACTGTTTTATGCAGCTTGGGAAGGACCTGTGGTATCAACAGGGTAAGGACTGTTTTATGCAGCTTGGGAAGGACCTGTGGTATCAACAGGGTAAGGACTGTTTTATGCAGCTTGGGAAGGACCTGTGGTATCAACAGGGTAAGGACTGTTTTATGCAGCTTGGGAAGGACCTGTGGTATCAACAGGGTAAGGACTGTTTTATGCAGCTTGGGAAGGACCTGTGGTATCAACAGGGTAAGGACTGTTTTATGCAGCTTGGGAAGGACCTGTGGTATCAACAGGGTAAGGACTGTTTTATGCAGCTTGGGAAGGACCTGTGGTATCAACAGGGTAAGGACTGTTGTATGCAGCTTGGGAAGGACCTGTGGTATCAACAGGGTAAGGACTGTTTTATGCAGCTTGGGAAGGACCTGTGGTATCAACAGGGTAAGGACTGTTGTATGCAGCTTGGGAAGGACCTGTGGTATCAACAGGGTAAGGACTGTTTTATGCAGCTTGGGAAGGACCTGTGGTATCAACAGGGTAAGGACTGTTTTATGCAGCTTGGGAAGGACCTGTGGTATCAACAGGGTAAGGACTGTTTTATGCAGCTTGGGAAGGACCTGTGGTATCAACAGGGTAAGGACTGTTGTATGCAGCTTGGGAAGGACCTGTGGTATCAACAGGGTAAGGACTGTTTTATGCAGCTTGGGAAGGACCTGTGGTATCAACAGGGTAAGGACTGTTGTATGCAGCTTGGGAAGGACCTGTGGTATCAACAGGGTAAGGACTGTTGTATGCAGCTTGGGAAGGACCTGTGGTATCAACAGGGTAAGGACTGTTGTATGCAGCTTGGGAAGGACCTGTGGTATCAACAGGGTAAGGACTGTTTAATGCAGCTTGGGAAGGACCTGTGGTATCAACAGGGTAAGGACTGTTTTATGCAGCTTGGGAAGGACCTGTGGTATCAACAGGGTAAGGACTGTTTTGCAGCTTGGGAAGGACCTGTGGTATCAACAGGGTAAGGACTGTTTTATGCAGCTTGGGAAGGACCTGTGGTATCAACAGGGTAAGGACTGTTTTATGCAGCTTGGGAAGGACCTGTGGTATCAACAGGGTAAGGACTGTTTTATGCAGCTTGGGAAGGACCTGTGGTATCAACAGGGTAAGGACTGTTTTATGCAGCTTGGGAAGGACCTGTGGTATCAACAGGGTAAGGACTGTTTTATGCAGCTTGGGAAGGACCTGTGGTATCAACAGGGTAAGGACTGTTGTATGCAGCTTGGGAAGGACCTGTGGTATCAACAGGGTAAGGACTGTTGTATGCAGCTTGGGAAGGACCTGTCGTATCAACAGGGTAAGGACTGTTGTATGCAGCTTGGGAAGGATCTGTGGTATCAACAGGGTAAGGACTGTTGTATGCAGCTTGGGAAGGACCTGTGGTATCAACAGGGTAAGGACTGTTGTATGCAGCTTGGGAAGGACCTGTGGTATCAACAGGGTAAGGACTGTTGTATGCAGCTTGGGAAGGACCTGTGGTATCAACAGGGTAAGGACTGTTTTATGCAGCTTGGGAAGGACCTGTGGTATCAACAGGGTAAGGACTGTTTTATGCAGCTTGGGAAGGACCTGTGGTATCAACAGGGTAAGGACTGTTTTATGAAGCTTGGGAAGGACCTGTGGTATCAACAGGGTAAGGACTGTTTTATGCAGCTTGGGAAGGACCTGTGGTATCAACAGGGTAAGGACTGTTTTATGCAGCTTGGGAAGGACCTGTGGTATCAACAGGGTAAGGACTGTTTTATGCAGCTTGGGAAGGACCTGTGGTATCAACAGGGTAAGGACTGTTTTATGCAGCTTGGGAAGGACCTGTGGTATCAACAGGTTAAGGACTGTTGTATGCAGCTTGGGAAGGACCTGTGGTATCAACAGGGTAAGGACTGTTTTATGCAGCTTGGGAAGGACCTGTGGTATCAACAGGGTAAGGACTGTTTTATGCAGCTTGGGAAGGACCTGTGGTATCAACAGGGTAAGGACTGTTTTATGCAGCTTGGGAAGGACCTGTGGTATCAACAGGGTAAGGACTGTTTTATGCAGCTTGGGAAGGACCTGTGGTATCAACAGGGTAAGGACTGTTTTATGCAGCTTGGGAAGGACCTGTGGTATCAACAGGGTAAGGACTGTTGTATGCAGCTTGGGAAGGACCTGTGGTATCAACAGGGTAAGGACTGTTTTATGCAGCTTGGGAAGGACCTGTGGTATCAACAGGGTAAGGACTGTTTAATGCAGCTTGGGAAGGACCTGTGGTATCAACAGGGTAAGGACTGTTTTATGCAGCTTGGGAAGGACCTGTGGTATCAACAGGGTAAGGACTGTTTTATGCAGCTTGGGAAGGACCTGTGGTATCAACAGGGTAAGGACTGCTGTATATTAAGGGGGTAGTGCTTGTTTGTTGGTCTATTGGTTTATTATTATTATTATTTATTTATATATTTGTTTTTATTTTAGTTTCCTCGCTAGACTTCCATCAAGCTATCATTACTAGACGATTGTATGCAGTTTAAGGGGAAGCAGTTGGTTTTTCAAGTCCTCCTCCTCCCTCATGTTTAGTCCTATTAGTTATGAGATTTCAAGATATTCATCCCATTAGTTTGGCGATTGTCAGACCCTTTGCCCCATTTCTTTGCCAGTATTAAGACCTTTCGTGCCATATTGGTGTTGATTTTTTTTTCTGGCGAGCAATAGCGAGCCTGTATTTGAAGAGGAATCGGCCTTCAGCTTACAAATATATATCGGAGGGAGGGGGGTCTTGTGGGTGGTTTATTTTTAAATTTTGATAAGAGGTTTAGAGAGCAAACTAAACCCCTTCCTTAAACCATTGAGCCGAACCAGTAAATTATGCTGCACAATACCGTCTGAGCTCCCTTAAGCCTCTCGCTATCCTGTGGACTCGGGGGTTGCCGTTTAGTATTCATAAATATGTAAAGTCATTGAACAAAGGTTAGCCTAAACAGTAATCGGATGCGGAAATACCTTGAGCCGACCAGGGCAAGTGGGATATCTCTATTGGTCTAACTAGTAAGGTGTCTGCCTCACAACCCAAGGGTCGAGGGTTCAAGCCACCCACCAGGGCTTGATATTTTCGGGAGGCTATTCCCGCATCTAACGAAGTTTAGGAATTAGTGTTCTACTCCCAGCTCACTCAAAGACAACTGCAGAGGTTGAAGTAACTAAGCTAAAGTCGGCATCACACAAGCGCTTTTTCCCTCAACATTTATCCTCAACCCTGGTCTGGCAGCTTATGAGGTCAACATTTAAAATATTTCGGCTACCTAAGTTCATCTATCATCAGTCTAGTTTACGATACCAATGTAAAATATTCCAGAAATGTTGCCAGAAAAATGTTGATCATCGAATGTTGACTATAAAAGCTCTCGTGTGATACCGGCTTAACAGTTTTCTAAACACCCCTGATTGCCACAAAGGCTTATAAGTAGCCCAGGAAGAGCACAAATCGCGTCATGTGCGTGAAAGGGTTAATAAGGAACAGTGGGAATGAAAAGGATAAAGGCTATCTCAATTAACTATCTTCCGTATTTGATGTTATACAGTTTAGAAAGGACGTATAGTAATCTAAGAGGTCAGTACTAACTTAACTATGCCTCTAGAGACTCCTACAGATCCTTTCTTAGCTGAATATAATCGTATAGTGATAGACAGGATAAGCATTAAACGTGCGTCATAATTGTTAAGGGGTTAACCCTTTAAAGATTATTACGCGTTTTGACAGTTTATTCTGGCTATTACTAGACGATTATATTCAGCTTAGGAAGGATCTGTGGGAGTCAGAGGGATGATTGAGATAGTGTTTACCCCTTGGACTGTTAGAGGGCCTCCAAAGCTGAATAATATCGTCTAATGATATCCAGAATAAACTGTCAAAACGTTTCATAATTGCGTACGGTCAAGCTAATAAGTCATGTCCTAGCTGTCATTACGTTTGGCTCGCTCTGTGCTGTATTAATGTCTGTCAGATGTTGAATAGGGTGGGTAAGTGTAGGGACATGTTGGTATATCTCACTCAAAAAGAAGAAATCATGTGAAATATTCCTGATACCAATTATTGATCAAAACATAATTGGTGCCGAGACATGAATTATTATGCCGACTGTACCGTTGGCGTCCTTTTAACTGTATTCTGACTACTAATTAGATGATTATATTCAGCTTATGAAGGGACTCCACAAATTAACAGCCTCCTCACTTAACCCTCTTTACTACCACAGGTCCTTCTTAAACTGCACAACATCGTCTAGACATAGCAAGACAATAATTAAAAAGACGTCGCCGGTACAGAAGGGGTTAAGGGGCAGGTAGTTGTTTATAAAGACGTCGCCGGTACAGAAGGGGTTAAGGGGCAGGTAGTTGTTTATATAGACGTCGCCGGTACAGAAGGGGTTAAGGGGCAGGTAGTTGTTTATAAAGACGTCGCCGGTACAGAAGGGGTTAAGGGGCAGGTAGTTGTTTATAAAGACGTCGCCGGTACAGAAGGGGTTAAGGGGCAGGTAGTTGTTTATAAAGACGTCGCCGGTACAGAAGGGGTTAAGGGGCAGGTAGTTGTTTATAAAGACGTCGCCGGTACAGAAGGGGTTAAGGGGCAGGTAGTTGTTTATAAAGACGTCGCCGGTACAGAAGGGGTTAAGGGGCAGGTAGTTGTTTATAAAGACGTCGCCGGTACAGAAGGGGTTAAGGGGCAGGTAGTTGTTTATAAAGACGTCGCCGGTACAGAAGGGGTTAAGGGGCAGGTAGTTGTTTATAAAGACGTCGCCGGTACAGAAGGGGTTAAGGGGCAGGTAGTTGTTTATAAAGACGTCGCCGGTACAGAAGGGGTTAAGGGGCAGGTAGTTGTTTTTTCCCTTATGTTTAGTACCATAAGCTTTGACATTTTAAGATGTTCGTCCCATTAGTTTGGCGATTTTAAGACCTTTTGCCCCATTTATTTGTCAATATAAAGATCTCTCGTGCCATTTAGGTGTTAATTAGTTCCTGCCGAGCGAATGCGAGCCTGTAATTTTTAGAGGGAACCGGCTTTCGACTGGGACATTTTTCTATCGAAAAATGTACAAATTTATCTTGAAAGGGGGTCTAGCCTCTAGGGGGTGGTTTTTTAAGCTTGATGGAGGTCTAGGAGGGAAACTGAACAATATAATAACAAAATAAATAACTCAGCCAATAAGTAGCCCATCCCTCCTTAACCCCATCAGTACCGCTGACGTCTTTTTATTATATTCCGGCAGTTATTAGAAGATTTATTCAGCTTAGGACGGATGTGTAGCAATTAATAGACTACAGACTATCACATATAACCCTTTTAACAATCACAGATCCTTCCTAAGCTGCATAAAATTGACGCATTTTAATTTTGTTCTGGCTAACTTCTGACAATTTCATTGAGGACCTTGGGCGAATCATGGGGGTTAAATCTATCTTAAGGGGGGTGACCTGCTTTTTTCTTTTTCTTGGTTGTATCTAGAGATCCTAGTTGTATCCATGCGGCCCTGTTCAGCCTACTGTTTTAAGACATTCATCCTATCCAGGTGTCAGTTTTTCCTGGCGAGCGAAAGCGAGCCAGCATTTTATGGAGAACTCCGGCTTTGCCGGAGAAATTTTTCTATCGAAAAATTTACAAATTTAGCCAGCTCTCTCACAAATTATCCAAAATATGGTTGCTGGCTATCGCTCGCCGGGTATAAATCGTCACTTGGATGGGGATAAACGTCTTAAATCAGTAGGCTGAATGGGGCCGAATGGATACAACCCAGAGAGCGAAACAAAGCAGATCACCCCCCTTAATTAACCCTCTGATTCCCTCCCATATCATGTAGCCCCTTATGTACAGTCGCGCTAATAAGTCATGTCTCGGCACCTATGTTCTGATCAATAATTGGTATCAGCAATATCTAAGCTTCATTTCTTCATATCGAGTGAAATATACAAACATGTTCCTACACTTACCCACCCTATTCAACATCTGACAGACATTAATACAGCACAGAGCAAGCAAGCCAAACGTAATGACGCTTGGACATGACTTATTAGCGCAACCGTACCGGCGACGTCTTGTTAACCCTTTGAGTACCAGCGACGTATGTTATATTTTATTCTAGCTGTATTTAGGCCATATTATTCAGCTTAGGAAGGATCTGTGGTAGTTAAAGCAGTGGAGTGAGATAGTTCCAAGCCTGTTAAGGGGGTCACCGTTTTTTTTTTTATCTTTCTCTCCTTTTCTCTCTTTCCCTGGATTGTATCCATTCGGCCCCATTTAGCCAACTGTTTTAAGACGTTTATCCCCATCCAGGTGTCGATTTATTCCTGGCGAGCGATTGCGAGCCAGCATTGTATGGAGAAATCCAGCTTCGCCGGCGACATATTTCTATCGAATAATGTAGCCTACATATTTAGCTTGCTGTCAAAACAAATATATATACTGTATATGGCTCGCTACCGCTAGCCAGGAAAATATTGACACCTGGATGGTTGTAAACGTCTTAAAATAGTAGGCTGAATGGGGCCGAATGGATACAAGCCAAAGAGAGAGGGAAAGAAAGAGAAAAAAGCGAGGTGGGCGCCCTTAACCCATTCTGTACCAGGGACGACCTTTTCATCACATTCTGGCCACTATTAGACGATTTTATTCAGCTTGAGAAGGACCTGTAGCCTTGATAAGGCTTCAAACTATCTCCACCAACCCTTGTAACTACCACAGATCCTTCCTAAGCTGCATAATATAGTATAAATACAGCTAGAATTAAATATAACGCACGTCGCTGCTACATTAATATTACTCGTGTTCGTGTATTCAACCTTTAAGGGGACATGGGCCGTTTTTCTGGTCCCCTTTCTCCCTCATTTTTAGCCCCCATTAGTTTTCAGATGTTAAGATGTTTGCTCCATTAGTTAGTCGCTTTTAAGACCTTTCGCCCCATTTATTCGTCAATATTTAGACCGTTCGTGCAATTTAAGTGTCGATGTTTTCCCTGGCGAACGATAGTGAGTCTGTAATGTTGGAAGAATCGGCCTTCGGCCAGAAAATGTGTACAAATTAATCTAGAAGGGGGATCTAATGGATGTTTTTTTTTTTTTTTTTTAATTTGATGGAGGTCTATCTAGGGAGGAAACTCTAGACAAATAATGAATACATGCAAAAATCGCCCAAAAAGGTAACCATCCCCCCTTAACTGTGTTGGTGGTGTAATGGTATAGGTGCTTATGTTCTGGGTGTGGTGTCCCGAGTTGGAATCCCGGGAGGACCATAATATTATGCTTTCATTAGTTTATTCAAGTACATATTGGGGTTTGTAATTGATGATTAATGTTAAGAACAGGGTGTTACATATTCAAAGGGTTAATTGCTGGAGGCCTTTTTTTTTAAGGGGGGATGGTTCACTTTTTGGGCGATTTTTGCATTTATTCATTATTTTTCTAGTTTCCTCCCTAGACCTCCATCAAATAAAAAAAAAAAAAAAAAAAAGGTATCCATTAGATCCCCCTTCTATATTAATTTGTACGATTTTCGGTAGAAAAAAATTCCGGCCGAAGGCCGGTTCTTCCAACATTACAGGCTCAGTATCGTTCGCCAGGGAAAAAATCGACACCTAAATAGCACGAAAGGTCTAAATATTGACGAAGAAATGGGGCGAAAGGTCTTAAAGTCGAATAACTAATGAGGCAAACATCTTAACATCTTAAAACTAATGGTGCTAAACATGAGGGAGAATGGGTGTCCAGGTAAAGCGAATATCTGCCCCTTAAACTGAATACAATGGTGTAATAGTACAGTAGGTTGAATTGGATTACATTTATATATAAATTAACTACAACCGTATTTTCGCTGGTAATTCTGCTAAATATTGATCGATGTCTACAACTCCAACTTCCTTATAGAACGAAACTCGCAAGTGGTCAATTGCTGGAGGTCTTTTTTAAGCCGAATACAATCGTGTAATAGTAACCATAGTTAAGCCGGTATCACACCAGAGCTTTTATAATCAACATACAATGATCAAAAACATTCTGGCAACATTTCTGAAATATTTTGCACTGGTTTCAGAAACTAGACTGATAATAGATGAATTTAGGTGACCAAAATATTGCATATATTGACCACATAAGCTGCCAGACCAGTTTTGAGGATAAATGTTGAGTGAAAAAAGCGCTCGTGTGATACCGGCTTTAGAAGGTCGGCACCGGTAGTGAAAGGGTTAAGACATTGAAGGGGGCCCACCTCGTTTGATTTCTCTCTCTCTCTCACTCACTCTCTCTCTCTCTCTCTCTCTCTCTCTCTCTCTGGGTTGTATCCATTCGGCCCCATACAGCCTACTGTTTTAAGACGATTATCCCCATACAGGTGTCGATTTTTTCCTGGCGAGTGGTAGAGACCCAGCATATGTTTTAAACATAATTTGACAGCAGGCTAAATTTGTACCGGCACATTTTTCGTTAGAAAAATATCTCCGGTGAAGCCGGATTTCTCCATATAATGTTGGCTCGCTATCACTCGCCAGGAAGAAATCGCCACCTGGATGGGAATAAACATCTTAAAACAGTAGGCTGAATGGGGCCGAATGGATACAACTCAGAGAAAGAGATAAAAGGAGATAAAATAAGCAGGTGACCCCCCTTAAAGCTAGGATCACCAGACACATCCTTCCTAATCCTGATTCTGTACCCAACCCTTAACCCCTTCGGTACCGGCGACGTCCATTTAACTTTATTCTGGCTACTATTAGACCATTTTATTCAGTTTTCGCTGTAAGTAGGCGATAAATCATGACCTATATCTTCTGTAACTCAAATAGGGCTAGAGCAAATTGGCTGTAAATGTCCACATCTATTCCTTGACTGACTCTTCCCAAATGGTAGACATATTAGCTGGATTACTCTAGTGGTTTTTGAGGTACCGTACTGAGGTTAGAGGTACCCGTAATGAATGAACTATACTGATTCCATAAGGTTGTGGTCTGAGGGGAGCGATAGACACATCGCAGATAATTAAAACACAAAGCTAGACCCCCTTCTCACTCATGTTTAGCCACAGATTTTAAGATATTCACCCCATTACTTTGACGATTATAAGACCTTTCGCCCATTTTCTTCATCAATGTTAAGACCTTTCGTGCTATTTAGGTGTCGATTTATTCCTGGTGAGCGATTGCCAGCCTGCAATTTAGGGGGAATTGGCCTTCGGCCGGGAAATGTTTTTACCGAAAAAAGTAAAAAACTATCTTGAAGGGGTCTTAGGGGTATTTTTAAAAACTTGCCCTTAACCCTTTAAGTACGGTAGCAGCGACGTGTATTCTATTTTATTCTAGCTACATATAGACAATATTATGTAGCTTAGTAGGGATCTGTGGCAGTTACCTGGTTACCTGAAATAGTCTCAAGCCTTATTAATTGCTAGAGCTCCTTCCTAAGCTGAATAAAGGCGTCTAATAGTTGCCAGAATATGATGAAAAGGACGCCACCGGTTCTGAAGGGGTTAATTATTGTTAATGTTTCAGCTGTCGAGGACGCATTTTATTTAACTATACTCTGGTTAACATTTTATTTAACTATTCTCTGGTTAACATTTTATTTAACTATTCTCTGGTTAACATTTTATTTAACTATTCTCTGGTTAACATTTTATTTAACTATACTCTGGTTAACATTTTATTTAACTATACTCTGGTTAACATTTGACTATTTTATTCAGCTTTAGAAGGCCCTCGGGGAATCATTGGGTTAATAATGTCCAATCTAACCCTCTAATTCCCATAATTCCTTCTTATTGTGAACCAAATGGTCAACCACCAGCCAGCATACAAGGATGACAACCTTCTTGGTGTATCGTGAAAGGGGCTAGTGTTTATTAATGTATTATTTAGTTTCCTCGCTAGACCTCCCTCAAATATAGAAATATACTCCCTAAACCCCCCTCAAGATAAATATACTCCCTAAACCCCCCTCAAGATAAATATACTCCCTAAACCCCCCTCAAGATAAATATACTCCCTAAACCCCCCTCAAGATAAATATACTCCTAAACCCCCCTCAAGATAAATATACTCCCTAAACCCCCCTCAAGATCAAGATAAATATACTCCCTAAACCCCCCTCAAGATAAATATACTCCCTAAACCCCCCTCAAGATAAATATACTCCCTAAACCCCCCTCAAGATAAATATACTCCCTAGACCCCCCTCAAGGTAAATTTGTAAATTTTTCGCTAGCAAAATATGCCAGCCGAAGGCCGGTTCCTCTTATAAGTATAGGCTTGCTATCGCTCTCCAGGAAAAAAATCGACACCTAAATTGGCAAGATAGGTCTTAAAATTGACAACAAAATGGATCTAAAGGTGTTAAAATCGCCAAACTAATGGGCCTAACGTCTTAAAATTTCAAAACTAATGGGGCTAAACAGGAGGGAGAAATGGGTCCAGAAAAACGAGCCATAGCATTTTAGTTTATACTGTACCGGTATATAGAACAATCGTAATTGATTAAAGTTAAATTAGAGATACTGCCTATGAAAATGGGTAACATAGCATAACAGCGTGTACGGTACAGTTGCCCACATAAGTTCTGTTCATCGTCGTAATCTTATGTACGAAAGTCAAAATTGCGTGAATGAGTTGCGAGTGTGGTTTCCTTTAAAGGGGAGGTTTTTGGTTGATTCCCTAGACTTCCATCAAGCTTAAAATTACTCCCCCTTGACCCCCTTTCAAGATAAATTTGTACATTTTTCGGTAGAAAAATGTCCCGGCCAAAGGCCGGTTCCCTTAAATTACAGGCTCGCTAACGCTCGCCAGGAAAAAATCGACACATAAATGGCACGAATGGTCTTACAATTGACAGAAATGGGGCGAGGGTTCTTAAAATCGCCAAACTAATGGGGCGAACGTCTTAAAATATCAAAAGCAATGGGGCTAAACATGAGGGAGAAAGAGGTCCAGAAAAAAATCCTCCAGGTGGATATCTCCCCTTAACCCCTTCAGCACCATGACGCCTTTGTATGGTCGCGCTATTAAGTCATGCCCCAGCTGTCATTACATTTGTCTCGCTCTGTGCTGTATTAAAGTCTGTCAGATGTTGAATAGGGTGGGTAAGTGTAGGAACATGTTTGTAGATTTCACTCGATATGAAAGAAATCAAGCTTAGATATTGCTGATACCAATAATTGATCAACACATAGCCTACTTGGTGCCGAGACATCACTTATTAGCGCGACTGTACCTTTGCTTCTGGCTAAAATTAGAGGAGTTTGTGCATTTTAAGACGGACCTATGTACCAAGAGGGTTTATTGAGATCGTATTTACCTATTTGAGTCGCATAGTTAGATTACAAACTAAAGAAATTCCTCTAATGGTAACCTGAATATGATGCAAATTACGTAATGGTGGTAAAGGGGTTAATTATCAGTTGTCTCGTCAAATGAATTAACCATTGATTAAGCAAGGACACTCGTAAGTAATTCAATCATGCGCATTATAATTCCATGTATAAGATCACGGAGAGGAACACAACTTATGTGGCCATCTGTACCTCCTTTGGCTCTAACATTGTACATAAGTTAAGGGGAGGTTTTTAATTTGTTTCCTACTCCTCAAGCAATCTAAAAATGTCACCCCCTTGACCCCCTTTCAAGATAAATTTGTACATTTTTCTGTAGAAAAATTTCCCAGCCGAAGGCCGGTTACTCTTAAATTACAGGCTCGCTATCGCTCGCCAGGATAAAATCGGCACCTAAATGGCACGAAAGGTCTTAAAATTGACAGAATGGGGCATAAATTCTTAAAATCGCCAAAGTAATGGGGCGAACGTCTTAAAATCTCAAAAACAATGGGGCTAGACATGAGGGAGAAAGGGGTCAAGAAAAAAGTCCCTCAAGTGGAAATCTCCCCTTAATAGCCTGGGTAATTGTAAATGTAAGAATATAATGGAGGGTACAAAAGGGGTATGGAAGGGGTTATGGAAGATCTTTGGGCATACTGATAATGATTTACCTTTCTATCCTATATGATATATATACTGTATATGCCTTGTAATGGGTAGCTTGTTATGGACACTTTAATTGCCCTTTTCATATCTATAATTTTGACGGTGTAGGTTGAAGGATCTGTTGAAGGTGAACTGTGAGTTTCAGTAAGGAACAGAAAGCTGAGGTAGTTTATTTGTTATAATATCAGAATATTTCCTACACTGTTAAGGCGGGATAGCTCACTTTTTGGTAAAATTTTTCATGTATTTATTATATTTCCATCATGACGGCGGACCTTTAATGATGTAGGATTACCGGTAGTTGTTTACATTATGACGGCGGACCTTTAATGATGTAGGATTACCGGTAGTTGTTTACATCATGACGGCGGACCTTTAATGATGTAGGATTACCGGTAGTTGTTTACATCATGACGGCGGACCTTTAATGATGTAGGATTACCGGTAGTTGTTTACATCATGACGGCGGACCTTTAATGATGTAGGATTACCGGTAGTTGTTTACATCATGACGGCGGACCTTTAATGATGTAGGATTACCGGTAGTTGTTTACATCATGACGGCGGACCTTTAATGATGTAGGATTACCGGTAGTTGTTTACATCATGACGGCGGACCTTTAATGATGTAGGATTACCGGTAGTTGTTTACATCATGACGGCGGACCTTTAATGATGTAGGATTACCGGTAGTTGTTTACATCATGACGGCGGACCTTTAATGATGTAGGATTACCGGTAGTTGTTTACATCATGACGGCGGACCTTTAATGATGTAGGATTACCGGTAGTTGTTTACATCATGACGGCGGACCTTTAATGATGTAGGATTACCGGTAGTTGTTTACATCATGACGGCGGACCTTTAATGATGCAGGATTACCGGTAGTTGTTTACATCATGACGGCGGACCTTTAATGATGTAGGATTACCGGTAGTTGTTTACATCATGACGGCGGACCTTTTACCGGTAGTTGTTTACATCATGACGGCGGACTTCTTTTTTTTTTTTTTCTATTAATTCAATTATTCCTTTATTTCTTAGTTTTCTTGGTAGACCTCCATCAACCTTAGAAAAATACCCCCTAGACCCCCCTTTAAGATAAATGTGTACATTTTTCGGTAGAAAAATGTCTCGGCCGAAGGCCGTGTTCCTCTTAAAATTTCAGCCTCGCTTTCGCTCGCCAAGAAATAATCGACACCTAAATTGACAAGGAACAACAAAATGGGGCGAAAGGTGTTAAAATCGCCAAACTAATGGGCCGAACGTCTTATATTCTCAAAACAAAACACGAGGGTGAAAGGGGACCGGATAAACGACCCATCTCCCCTTAACCTCAACAGTCCATCAGCCTCACCTTAACTTCATTAAATGCTGAAATAGCCTCCCGAAATCTGCACCCAGGGCGGGAATCGAACCCGGGACTCTTGGGTTACAAGGCAGACACGTTACCACCAGACTAATAAAGGTACCTCACTTAGCCTGGTAGTTTAAGGGGAGGTCTTCACTTGAGGGATTGTTTTCTTGACCCCTGTCTCCCTCATGTTTAGCCCCATTGCTTTTGATATTATAAAACGTTTGCCCCATTAGTTTAGCGATTTTAAGAACTTTTACCCCATATTAAGACCTTTCGTGCAATTCAGGTGTCTATTTTATCCTGGCGAGCGATAGCGAGCCTGTAATTTAAGAGGAACCGGCCTTTGGCCGGGACATTTTTCTACCGAAAAATGTACAAATTTATCTTGAAAGGGACTCGAGGGGGTGTAATTTTAAGGTTGATGGAGGTCTAGGGAACAAACTAAATACCTCCCCTTAAGTGTATTTCCGCATCATGTTCAGATTCGGCCAACTTATTTTCACTGACTTTACAGCCTGTATACAGTTGAAAATGGCGTCCTAATACTGAAAGAGTGAACTCTCTCAGTAACATGGCGATCTTGTTATTATGTTCTTGCTAACACTAAAGCCGGTATCACACGAGAGCTTTTATAGTCAACATTCGATGATCAACATTTTTCTGGCAACATTTCTGGAGTATTTTGTCCTGGTATCGGAAACTAGACTGATGATAGATGAATTTAGGTGACCGAAACATTATAAATATTGACCTCATAAGCTGCCAGACCAGTGTTGAGGATAAATGTTGAGTGAAAAAGCGCTCGTGTGATACCGGCTTAAGCAATGTTATACAACTGGTTCAATTAAACCTACGACTGCCATGTACAGTCGCCCAAATATATCTGGATCAATAATTGGTATCAGCACTATCTAAGCATTAAGGGGAGATTTACACTTGAGGGATCTTTTTCTTGACTCCTTTCTCCCTCATGTTTAGCCCCATTGCTTTTCTAATTTTAAGACGTTCGCCCCATTATTTTGACGATTTTAAGAACTTTCGACCCATTTCTGTCAATTTTAAGACCTTTCGTGCCATTTAGGTGTCGATTTTATCCTGGCGAGCGATAGCGAGCCTGTAATTTAAGAGGAACCGGCTTTCAGCCGGGACATTTTTCTACCGAAAAATGTACAAATTTATCTTGAAAGGGGCTCAAGGGGGTGTAATCTTAAGCTTGATGGATATCTAGAGACCAAACTAAAAACCTCCCCTTAATTCATCGTTTCGAGTGAGATATACAAACATGTTCCTATCTTTACTCACCCTATTCAACATCTGACAGACTTTAATACAGCACACAGAGCAAAACGTAATGACTGCGGAGACACAATTTATTTGGCATCCCATACCTTTCCTTGGCTGAATAAAATCATCTAACCCTTTGAAGATTTACACGTATTTTAGCAGATAATTCTGGCTATGATTAAACGATTTTATTAAGATTAGAAGGAACCTGTGTGAGTTAACTAACTCTCTAGCTCCCACAAGTTCTGCCTTAGCTTAATAAAATCGTCTAAATAATAGCCACAATAAACTGTCAATACGGGTCATAATCCTCATAGGGTTAACCTTTTCAATATATGAGGACGCATTTATTTGCTGGCGATATTTATATATATTGCGTCTAAATCTTCAAATGTTTAGACAATATTTTTCAGCTTCTAATCTTCTAATCTTAATAAAATCGTTTAATCATAGCCAGAATAAACTGCTATTATGTGTGTGAATCTTCGTGGGTTAGACAATATTGTTCAGCTGATGAAGGATATATGAAAATCAGAGAGATAATTGAGACAGTATTTATGTTTTTAACCCTTAACCTTTCCAGGGTTAAGGGGAGGTATTTAGTTTGTTCCCTAGACCTCCATCAAGCTTAAAATTACACCCCCTTGAGTCCCTTTCAAAATAAATTTGTACATTTTTCAGTAGAAAAATCTCCCGGCCGAGGGCCGGTTCTTCTTAAATTACAGGCTCGCTATCGCTCGCCAGATAAAATCGACACCTGAATGGCACAAAAGGTCTTAATATGGGGTGAAAGTTCTTAAAATCGCTAAACTAATGGGGCAAACGTTTTATAATATCAAAAGCAATGGGGCTAAACATGAGGGAGAAAGGGGTCAAGAAAAAAATCCCTCAAGTGGAGATCTCCCCTTAAAAAAGTCCCTACACCTTTGATTCCTTAGAATACTAGAGATTCTTCCTAATTTGCATAACACGTTAACAAATAGCCAGAAAATAGGAGGGAAAAGTGTCCTCCGATACTGAAAGGGTTAATTTGTGTACATTTAGTGTAAGTGTGTGCATATCTGTATGTGAATTACGTACATGAAACTATATTGTAGGCAATTATTTTTATTATTAATGATTGGTCAATTAATAGTATAGTTGGTGTTAAAAACTAATTTTCTCTTTCAAACTAAACTATAGAAAACTTTAAATTTTGGGTAACTAAAATATATTGTAAAATATTTATGTGCAGTATCAACCTTCATTTTATCTTTTCTTTATAGTATTAGACATGTTTTAGTTGAATAAACGTAAAATATAATTACCAAAGCAGTTTTTCATAAACAAATTAAGCATACAAAGAGTTAATTAGTTTTCATTGATAACTAGACAATATGCTACACATTCTTGTTTGATATCGTCATATTTGTTCTTAATGTGATAGTGATCAGTCACGTTTAATAAGTGCGAGTTTTAAACATTCCTAAGCAGTGTTCATTGCGTTATAAAACATTATTACTCCTGATACATCTAAATAGAATGGACTTCCACCGAAAATCTAGTATTGTTTCCGATAACATAACCTTGTATCACGGTAAAACCGCGATTTCACTGACCGACAACAAAGAAGTGAGATCCAAAAGCCATATGGAGACTGTACGGAAAGTCCTCGTCGCCTTGCTTGGCCTTTTGGCTTTTGCATTATGGATTATAGATCTTAGTAGCTGTATCTACCTCCAGGTGACTTTTATCCATGAAGTTCCCAAGGACATCACCGGGGGCCTTATTATGATGGTCAAGAGTGGCGTTCCCGTTAACAAAATCCTTGGTGTTAAATAGACCCGGCCAAGTTTGAAACATTCATCGGTTCTGTCTTTACGATGATAAAACATTTATCTGGGAGTGATATGCCGAGCTTTGATAACATATTGGCTAAGTATACTGGCATCGAGAGTCTCCCAGAATTGAAATATGCCATAAATACTGGGCTTATTCTCCTGTTCATGACGAAGGCTTTAGTTTTTGTTTCGGGCATTACTTTTTTTGTATTTAAAACTCTTTGGTATCGTGTTCCAATGATGCTCCTCTGTTTAGCCTCTGGGTTGAGTGTCTTTAGCTGCCAGTGGGCTATGAGTCTAATGTTCTATGCGGAGGTAGTTTGTCCATTGCAACACTTTGATATCATATGTGCTAAACCTTTCTGGTACGCCATGAAGGATGCCAGAACCGCAGTTATCTGTACTTATCTTGCCAAACTTTGTATCTACATGTTGGCACTTCTTCTTACTCCTGCACTTCGTCGTAAACAACAGCCGAAGGATAGCTGCGATTCTATTGTTTAGCTCTTGCAATCTAAATATCTTTTCTGACCATTATATGATGTGATATTTTGTTTAACTCTTTCAATCGGATTTTATTTTTCTGGCATTTATTTGATGTGATGTTTTGTTTCACTCTTTCAATCGGATTTTATTCAGCAATTATTATATTGTTAAGACTGTTTTATTTCGTCTAGGAAGGATCTGTGGGAATTGGAGGGGTGATTGACTCAGATCACTTGTCTTATTCCAAGAGGTTCGTCCTAAGGTGAATAGAATCGTCTAATGTTACACTTCGAAACCATTAACGCCATCAGACAGTACACTAGGAACATACGGCTGGGAGAGTGTAGATAGCAGAGAAGGGGTGTTGTAGATAGAGGAAGCTGTTGGAATGGTTTTGGTATGTTTGTTATTAGTCTGTATTGTTAATCATATTATGTGATACGAGCAACAACAACTGTAGTAGCCTATACTGTATATATCTATCTACCTATTTATTACCAGATGCCGTGATCCCTCAAGGGGTGACCATGAATGAATCTCCTCCATACCCCTTTGTAATACGTCTCCTTCCATTCAACACCACTTTCACTCATATACTTCTCAACTCCATACCCCTAATTCATTCTCGGTCTGCCTCTCCTTCTCTGCCGTCCACCTCACTCGCACACACTCCATTACCGTAGTCATTTAGTCATCAATGTACAAATTCAGCTTGAAAGGGTCTGGTGGGGATGTTTATTTTAGTTTGAAGGGAGCCAAGTGGACGAGCTAGAATACATTGCCCAAACTAAAAAACAAAAACAAATAAAATCCTAAATAATATATAACCTCCACGTCTTTTTAATATTATTCTAGCTATATTTAGACGATGTTATGCAGTTTAAGAAGGATCTGTGGTAGCGAAAATGGTTAAGTGAGATAGTTCAAAGTCTGTTGATTGTTGGGGGCCGGGCTTTTTAAACTGAATGAAATAGTCTAATAGCAGCCAGAATAAAGTTATAAGGATGGCACTGGTACTAAATGGGTTAAACAAAATATCATAATAGGCTAATTAAGAAGACGTCGGACCAGATAGTGTTAAGGGGGGATGGTTCACTTTGTGGTAGATGTTGTAATTTATTTATTATTTTGTTTAGTTTCCTCCCTAGGCCTCCATCAAACTTTAAAAAACAACCATCAGATCCCCCTTCTAGATTAATGTGTACATTTTTCGGTAGAAAAATTTCCCGGCCGAAGGCCGGTTACTCTTAAGATTACAGGCTCGCTATCGCTCGTCAGGAAAAAATAGACACCTAAATGGCACGAAAGGTCTTAAAATTGAGAACGAAATGAGGCAAAAGGTATTAAAATCGCCAAACTAATGGGGCAAACATCTTCGCATCTGAAAACTAATAGGACTAAACATGAGGGAGAAGTTGGTCCAGAAAACCGGCCCATGTCCCCTTAACAAAAAAGACCAGGGTGTAAAATTATAAGACCCAAAATATTAACCTCATAAACCGTTGGAATGGCAATGTCCTGACGAATCCAATGATATCCATCACATTTGGAAATTCCACAATGACCCGAAAACTTGGATGTATATTTCGCCAACACTGTAATTGACCACTTACGAGTTTCAAGCCATAAGGAAGTTGGAACCGTAAACATCGATATTTAAATAGAAACCATAATTATGTAGGTTTCTAATTGATAAAAAGTATGTTGAATTGATAAAAAAGTATGTTGAATTGATAAAAAAGTATGTTGAATTGATAAAAAAGTATGTTGAATTGGGTTTTATGTATTTATAAATGTACTACAACCGTATTTTAACAGGTAATTCTGATAAATATCGATACCTACAACTCCAACTTCCTTATAGAACGAAACTCGCCAGTGGTCAATTCAGTTAAATAATCAGTTGTATTATGCCAAATTATCAATGCAAGCAATTAAACCACTAATAGAATTGGAATCCATACACCATGGAGAGTTCATTGATATTAAGTTCAATGAATTTGGGCACATATCTGAGGTCACAGGAGCCGTCGACTTTGCCTAAAGTTCATTTTCGAGCGGTTTTGTCGAATCTCCTTAACCCCTTCGGTACCGGCGACGTCTTTTGTATTTTATCATAGGTACATTTAGACGATTTTATGAAGCTTAGGAAGGATATATGGCTGCTAAGAGGATTAATTGAGATTGTCTGAAACCTTTGAATGAGTAGACGTCCTTCATATGCTGTACAAAATCGTCTAATAGTTGCCAGAATAGAATGAAAAGTACATCACCGGTACAGAAGGGGTTAAATATGATATCCCACAATAATGCCCCAATTTTAGTTGGGCTACTAGTAATGGATGCAGGGGTTGGATTGTAGCTTACATTCGGATGCCACAGTCTCTAACCCACTCATATGAATTCGTGGACCCGCTATGTTTTTCCTTATGCAGCTATAACTATCTACATGTATTTTTGGACTGGTGATGGGCTGGTCTATCAGAGTGAGAACTGAGCGATCTCTGCCATACCCATAGCTTACTCTGACTGTTCCTTTTACTTTTACTTTTATATTTTCTAGATCTCAAGTGACGGCGTCTCTTCCGTGGATTGACCTCCCAGTCTACCTAGATTGGAAGCCAAAGCGTCACATTTTTTCCTTTGCCCCTCAACTTTCTCTTCATAATTGCTGAGGGCACAGGGCCCTGGGTGGGGCTTTGGTTTCCCGGGCGTTTCCGCACCCTCCTCAGCTCCCCGCCATGGAGTGGCTTCGGTCACCCAGGCTTTATTGTGGTCGGCAGTGAGGGTTCTGTGGGGGCGCACGGTTATGGCCTTGGCCTTGCTCGGGGCCTTGGGGCTGTTCGGCCAGGCAGCTTGGGGAACAACAACAACAACAACAACAACATGTATTTTTGGACAGAACTTGCTATTCAATAACAAGTGGATATCGTTTTGTAGGTGATATACAGAAAGATATATTCCTAAATTCGTGTCTAGAGTATACTATCGTAATTATAAATTGGTGAGGTCCACGAAATACTCATGATAGGGCTTGAGACTATGGCATCCGAGTGTAGTAGTATATACTCAGGCTATATACTATAGCTGGGGGTGGCCGACTCAAGACAGAGCACGAACAGAAACAACATTTAAAGTTCCTATTCTTAGGGTCCAGGATCACTTTCGCGTTCCCTCGCCCCGTTCTTATAATCACAAAACTACTGGGGCTAATCATTAGGGAGGAGGGGGTTCAGAAAAACGGTCTGCCTCCCCTTAAAAGTAAAGGAAGTTACTAGGGTATCTTCTTTTATTTCTCGGGAGTAGGAGGTAAAGCACTGATGGGGGAATGGGTCTTGACAGGTGAGTTAAAGGTAAAGGAAGTAACTATGGTATCTTCTTCTTCCGTCTCCATCTCCTCCCTCTTGTCACTGGTCAGCTGGGAAGCCTCGCGATAAATTATCAGCGAGTTTTGTTTAGGACAGGCCGTCACTAAACTTTTCCCAGGGCGGGTTGACGCTGAGTATGAAATGATAAATTATCGGTGTGTAAAGTACAGGACATACAGTATTGCCGCTGTACATGCCTCAGTGCCAATGGTCGCTAAGAGTAACGCAAGAAAAATTGCCATTGAGTGTGATTCAAGAGAAATTATCGTTAAGTCGAGGTGGTGAGAATCCCGCCTATTCAAGTTAGGGTTTTGGTATGTTCTATTCGATGTTCTCTCTCTTGGGTAAGTCACTTTATTTTTTCCTGCCTCAGGGCAGGTGAAGTTATTGAGGGATAAGCCTTTACAACGGCACCTCGTATCTACATTCTACTTTTTCCTATGTTTCTGAAGAGTGTAGAAAGGGGAGAAGGGGTGTTGGAGAGAGAGGAAGCTGTTGGAGTGGCTTTGTTATGTGTGTTATTAGTCTGTATACGTCGTCGAGGTGTCCCCCGACTCGCCGGTGGTGGAAGTGTGGGGAAAACTTTCTTCTTGTTTACGAAACGGAAGAGAGGTGTGGCCCTGGGCGGGGCTACTGGCACTTGTGGTGGTGCCAGGCATCATGAATGGCCCTCCTGGTGTTTGTAGGCACCGCCGCTCTGTCGGAAAAAATGGCCGCGCCGTCATAGAAAACGGACCCTCCTGTGGTTGTTCCTTGGGTGACTGATGTAGTTTTTCTGTTAACTAATATTGCTACTGAAGAAAGTCTATTTTGCTGTGGAAGTGCGGGCATAACATTAGGGATTTTGATTGCTTACCATTTCCGAGCAATGTATTTTAGTTTGTCCCCGAGGCTAACAAAAACGCCTTCCCAGACTTCAATCAGACTAAAAAGGTTTCACATAGGCTCCCTTCATGTTAAAGTTATACTGTTTTTTATAACGAAGGCCAATTTCATATAAGTTACAGGCTCACTATCGCTTACCCAGAAAAAAATAGACACTTGCATGGGGCGAATAATCTTAATTAATAGGCCTATCGCTAAACAAATGAATGAAATCTGCCTTTTAATCTCCAAACTAATGGAGCGAAACAGAGGAGGTCCAAAAAGACCCCCTCGGAACAAATAGAGTTAAAAGGCCTAGTATTATGGCCACTTCAGTTACTCTTTACATACCCCTAATGTACAACAGCGGTACAGTAGCCAACACATGAACCTGGTACAAGGGCTGGGTGTGACATGATATAACCCTATTTGGGCCCGAGGGGAGGCTTTTTGGAGCTTCCCTGCTTCGCTCCATTAGTTTAGAGAGTTTAAGACGTTTCGCCCCATTAGTTTGGCGATATTATGCTTCACCCCATTCAGGTGTTAATTTTTTTCTGGGCGAGCCATAGCGAGCCTGTAACTTTTAAGAAAGTTAGCCTTCGGCCGGGACAGTTTTCCATCGAATCATGTAAAAATGTAGTTTGAAGGGATTCTGGGATATTTAGTTTGAAGGAAGTTTGGGGATTTTTTTTTTTTTTTTTTTTTTATCCAAGGGGACAAATATTTTGCTAGAAAATGGCAAAAGCTAGGAAATTCCTCTATAATAATTAAGCAAAATATAATAACCCACAACACGTCGGACTAGACAGTGTAAAAGGATCTAGATTGGTGTTTTATAGTGTACACTCCCAAGACAAAACTCGTTGTCCAATATGAACTGTATATCTATAAACCTTGGGCGCAACCCAGGCCTGTCCATTTTCTCCGAGTCCATTTCCGGTATCGTAAGTATTGTTGGCCAAGGTGTACCTGGGTAATCAAGGTGGTCTTGGTCCAGGTCCTGCCTTGATCGACCCAAGATCTATAGATCTTGGCTCGTGTGGCTGATTTCGCGAGCCATTGGCGTCATCCGGGACTGGGTGTACCTGGGTAAAGTCAGCCCTGGGGACCGAGCAGGCCATGACCATAGGTGGTATTGGCAGGGCCAAGGACTGGGTTGGCCACAATCGGCCTGGGTGACCCAGGTCAGTTGTCTCGCTATAATGCGCTATTATATGGAAGTCAGTGGGTTAATTAACATAGTCTTTATACCCTTATAATTTCAACAGATCCTTCCTAAACTGTATAGTGTATACAATCGTCTAATGATAACCAGAATACACAGTCAACATGCGTCATAATCTTCAGAGGGTTAAATTACCAGAAAAATTTGCTATAAACCCATTAACTGATCATATTAACCTTCTCAGTATCAGGACGCATTTCTTAGATATATTCTGGCTCCTAGTAGACAATTGTATGCGATTTATAAAAGATGTACGGTATAGTATCAAAGTAAAACTGATCTCCATTAACCTTCTGACTCCCACAATATTTATAAAGATGTACGGTATAGTATCAAAGTAAAACTGATCTCCATTAACCTTCTAACTCCCACAATATTATAAAAGATGTACGGTATAGTATCAAAGTAAAACTGATCTCCATTAACCTTCTGACTCCCACAATATTTATAAAAGATGTACGGTATAGTATCAAAGTAAAACTGATCTCCATTAACCTTCTGACTCCCACAATATTTATAAAAGATGTACGGTATAGTATCAAAGTAAAACTGATCTCCATTAACCTTCTGACTCCCACAATATTTTCCTACACTGACCAAAATCGTCAAGTTCAAGAATAAAGATAAATGCGATTTCAAATACTGAAGGAATTAACCCCTTCGGTACCGGTGACGTCTTTTGTACTGGATTTCAGCTACATTTAGACGATTGACGAAGCTTAGGAAGGACGTATGGTAGCCATAAGGATTAATTGAGATAATATGTAGCTTCTTAATGGGTCGACGTTCTTCCTAAGCTGCATAAAATCGTCTAATAGTAGCCAGAATACAAATATATGCATGCGTTCTATAGTAGCCAGAATACAAATATATGCATGCGTTCTATAGTAGCCAGAATACAAATATATGCATGCGTTCTATAGTAGCTAGAATACAAATATATGCATGCGTTCTATAGTAGCCAGACTACAAATATATGCATGCGTTCTATAGTAGCCAGAATACAAATATATGCATGCGTTCTATAGTAGCTAGAATACAAATATATGCGTTCTATAGTAGCCAGACTACAAATATATGCATGCGTTCTATAGTAGCCAGAATACAAATATATGCATGCGTTCTATAGTAGCCAGAATACAAATATATGCATGCGTTCCATAGTAGCCAGACTACAAATATATGCATGCGTTCTATAGTAGCCAGAATACAAATATATGCATGCGTTCTATAGTAGCCAGACTACAAATATATGCATGCGTTCTATAGTAGCCAGAATACAAATATATGCATGCGTTCTATAGTAGCTAGAATACAAATATATGCATGCGTTCTATAGTAGCCAGACTACAAATATATGCATGCGTTCTATAGTAGCCAGAATACAAATATATGCATGCGTTCTATAGTAGCCAGAATACAAATATATGCATGCGTTCTAAAATACTGAAGGAATTAATGAAGTACTGCACAAGATAATACACTGCTAATTAAATAATACTAAGTTTCCTTCCATTCATAAAATCACGAAGTGTGTACAAAATCCATGTGGGCAACTGTACATTAAATGATTAAATACTTTTTGACTCTCGCGGAAGTTTCTCGTCATCTATTTTACGGAGGATTGATATCGATGCCCAGTGTTTCAGTTTAAAAAATAAATATCCCTGCATCACAAGTCATATATGCAGCTATCAACAACTTCCAAATACCTAAGATAAAACAGACTATGTGCTGAGAACGTCCTAATCCTGAAGGTAAAGCGGAATTTGATTAATTAACTATAATAAAATTCGAACAGGACTCGTGGATTGTGGGGAAGGCAGAAATTGAATGTGACGTCATTATTCAGTGCCGACATTCGATTGGTGGCAGTAGGACGTATCGCCTTTGGCTCTTCGAATTTCACCGTATATAAGGTGTATGGGGATATTTCGTGCATATATGACATGTTTATTGATGTTCTAGTAATGTTTCAGGTGGTCATACATGTAATTTATTAGATTAATATAGGGAAATTGTGGAACAATGACTGATTGGGCCGGCCACTGCCTGCTGTCACGTCTGCATATATTCTAACTACTATTAAATACGGGAATATTATTGGCTTCGACATTTAGGTGTATTAACAGGAGAACTATTTGGTGTCTGTACATTGTGTCCGTGAGGTGTGTGAATATAGAGGGGTCATTAACAAAATATAAGGTACAAACTAGCGAACAAGGTGACTTCGCTGTTGGCCCCCTCCCCCCTACTCTTGCCAATGCTCCCTTCCCCCCCCCTCCCCCCACCTCCATCAATCCTCTCCTTTCCTCCCCCTTCTCTCCTCTCCTGTCTCCTTTCCTCCTCTTCTTTCTCTCTTCTCTTCCTCCTCTCTTCTAACCCCCCCCCCCCCCTCTACTCTCCTAGTGACACCGTACTCCCTTCCTCGCCCCCCACCCCCCCCCCCCCCACTAGTTTTCCTCGTCTCCCCACATCACTCGTTTTCAATGTAGGATTTTTGGTATATACCGTATATAAGTGAATTGTAAAACTATTCGTTGTTTTTATTAGCTTAGACTTACGATGATTTGCATGCTGCCCCATCTTGGTGAACCCCCCCTCCCCCACTATCTCACACACACACACACACACTACTTATTTACGAGACGACCACCATTTTTTTTAAATATTTGAAAGCTATTATAAAATAAGGATATTGCAAAGATCATATAAACATTTGCTATAATCATCGGAAATGCATTATATGAACACTATATACAGCACTGTATAAAAACTAAAACTCTCCGTATTACATCTCCTTATCGACGGCGGTAAAACTCTTTTAATTAGGCCCCCTACTGGCAAAATATATGCTGATTTCAATAAGTAATGGGGGGGGGGGGTCCGTCCTGTGTTCCCAAGGCAAAAAGCAGTTATTATTATTTGTTTTACTCTGAAAAGAAACAAAAAGTACATCCGAGTGTTTCAAGATCGTTGGATAATGGGGAAGACGTATTTTACGAGGATCGTAGGTAATTAAACCACTGTGTATTGATGAAGACTATCTGAAAAAAAAAAAAAAAGGCCATGACAAAATTCAGACAATATTATCATTGGGACCAAAATCAGGCACCTTGATCTTTGCGTGTTATAAAGGTTTATTATGCCCCATAGTTAGTTGTTAGATATATATCCCGACCAGCGGAAATATATATTTTTTGTGGACACTATAATAAGTACTGTTAATATATAATGATAATGTCGGACAGGTTGGGAGACAGGTATCCTGGCCAGGATTCGAACCCACTCATTCCAGGAATATTTGGGAGAGTCAGGCACCGTAACCACTTGGGCATGAGCGGATTTTACTCTGGCCGAGTGGTTAAGGTGACCAACTCTCCCACATATACCTGGAGTGAGGGGGTTCGAATCCTGGTCAGGGTACCTCTCTCCCAAGCACTTTAAAACCTAAATTCACCCTGCAGACAACGGCGACGCCATTATTCTGCACTTATTTCATCAAAGTCGTGGGCTAACCCCTAATTAGCCCCCCCCCCCCCCGCCCCCCCCTTATTCAAGTTGTCGATAACAAAATTCCTCCATGCAGACTATAATGAGAAAAATATGGCTAGTCTATTGGTCCCTATTTTCCTTAACTCTCTTCAACATATGACGCGATTTTGAGCCTATTAGGGATACTTTAAAGCCTTTGTTACCATCAGGGGTATTTATAAACCTTTAGTTTAGTTACTTCAACCTCTGCAGTTGTCTTTGAGTTAGCTGTGGGCAGAAAACTAATTTTGGAGAGGTAATTACAAGACTGAGAGCACTCTATTTCTTATTGCTAATCTGGCAACCTCTGCGTCATATGAGCGTGAAAGGGTTAATACATTGTGTCTAATAGCGCCGATGTAGTGTCCTTGAATATTATCCAAATTGCGTCCTGTGCGTGAAAGGGTTAACATGGTTGTATATTGGGTAAAGACTAATTTCCGATTGTTTCCACTATAAACCCACTGTCAGAGGACAACAAAATAATGGTGAAATTGAGTTTTATTCCAAATGAACACATTAACCGATAATTCGTGGTAGTCTCGTAAATATCCTCTCGCTTTCTTTATCTCACTCTCACTCTCTCTCTCGCTCTCACACTCGCTCTCGCTCGCTCTCGCTCGCTCTCACACTCGCTCTCGCTCGCTCTCCACTCGCTGTCCACTCGCTCTCACTCACTCTCGCTCACTCTCATCCTCTCACTCTCTCGCTCTCACTCTCTTTCTCTCGCTCTCACTCTCTCTCTCGCTCTCACTCTCGCTCTCACTCTCTCTCGCTCACACTCTCTCTCTCGCTCTCTTTCTCTCGCTCTCACTCTCTTTCTCTCGCTCTCACTCTCTTTCTCTCGCTCTCACTCTCTTTCTCTCGCTCTCACTCTCTTTCTCTTGCTCTCACTCTTTCTCTCGCTCTCTCACTCACTCTCACTCTCTTGCACTCGCTCTCTCTCACTCTCTTGCAATCGCTCTCTCTCACTCTCTTGCAATCGCTCTCTCTCTCTTACTCTCTCTCTCTCTCATTCTCTCTTTTACTCTCTCTCTCTCTCTCTCTCTCGGTTTACTTATCCGGATGCCCCCCCACCCCCACCCCCTCGAAACCCAGAGAAAACTGAGTTTTAAGCATAGACTAAAGAAAATGGACACAGGATATGTTGAAGGGGGACTTTGCCACCCCCTTCCCCCCACCCCCTACCCCCCTAACGACGTATTGTAATCATCAGTATATGGGGTCAGTCAGCCCCCCCAAACTAGACCATATTATTAAGGAGGGGAGTGGAGGCCCATTTAAAAAATAACCTTGTCCGAAAATCACTTACCAGTCATTCGTGATCAGCATCTTCTATCTTGTAATCTGGTAAACTAAGCTTCATTAAGTATTGTATAGGTTCCTAATCTCGTAATTATCAGACAATCCAGTAAGGTTTTTAAAGGAGAAATACGGTAAAGAATTACATAATAGGTATTATGTTAGCAAAAGCAAACTCATACCAAGCTACCATTACCACTTACGGGCGGAACCTTTAAGCTGGTATCACACGAGAGCTTTTATAGTCAACATTCGATGATCAACATTTTTCTGGCAACATTTCTGGAGTATTTCGCCCTGGTATCGTAAACTAGACTGATGGTAGATGAATTTTGGTAACCGAACTATCTTAAAAGTTGACCTAATAAGCTGCCAGACCAGTGTTAAGGATAAAATGTGAACCGGCCTCCCAATATAAGTATAGAAGGGTAAATCACTATCAATATATCCAATTACTGTATTGTATATAAATTAAGTAACACCCCGTTCTTAACATTAATCATCAACTACAAACCTCAATGCACTTGAATACACTAATGAAAGCATATGGTCCTCCCGGGATTCCAACTCGGGACACCACACCCAGAACATAAGCACCTAAACCATTACACCACCAACACCTTTTTTTAGATTACAATTCATTCCGGCCCCTAGTTTTACCGGCCCTAGTCACACCGGCCTCCCTGTATACAAACCACACGGATATAATATATGAAAGATATAGTCGATTATATTTAGTTTAGGAAGGAATTTGATTATTGTGGGAGTCAAGAGAGTTCAGTTGATTTTCTGATGGCCTTATAAAATAGAATACAACAACAAAATTATCTCTCTCTCGGTAATTCTGTACTTATCCGGATGCTCCCTCTCGCCCAACCCCTCGAAACCCACAGAAAAGAATTGAGTTTTGGGCATAGACTAAACAAAATTAATACAGGATATGTTGAGGCCCCCCCCCCCCCCTCACCCAACACACACACACACACACACCACAGTAAAGTGAAAAGTTTCCCCGGATACTGAAAGGGTTTAACAGCGTATCCAAGACAAGTAGCCCTACAGACACGGTGGACACCCCTTGAAATCCTCACAATGCAAGAGGACAACACGGCATGGGGGGCATCTCGAACCAGAACAGTGACAACAACCAACACTTAAGCTCCTCCCCACACCACACACAGCGCGCAAGTCTCCCACGCAGTCCTAGCAACCAACCCAGTATGTCCTTAGCAACGCACACAACATGTCCCTAGCAACCCAAATATATCCCTAGGAACGGCATGGAGGCATCTCGGACCAGAGCAGTGACAAGCAACCAACACCTCGACTCCTCCCCCACACCACACACAGCGCGCAAGTCTAGCACGCAGCCCTAGCAACCAACACATGTCCATAGCAACCCACACGTCCATAGCAACCCTCACCACATGACCCTAGCAGCCTACACGTCAATAGCAACCCTCACCACATGACCCTAGCAACCTACACGTCCATAGCAACCCTCACATGGCCCTATTCACTCTGGAGAGGACCAGTCCTCACCCGACAGGGCATAGTTATTTCACCTGGTAGGCTTCCCAAACCCCCAGCCTAAACAGCAGGGAAGGGTCCAAGGAAGTCCCATCTTCTGATACGCTAGTCCATAGAATAGCAAGAGTTTTGACCAAAGTAATTATAGGGCCGGAGTTACTGGAACCGGAAGATCTGTGGGCCGGAGTGACTTGTTTCCCTTTTTGTATACCCTTTCAATACCAGTTTATTAATGTTTTTCTATCCACCTCCCTCCCTCCGTACTCCATTTATGGCCCACCCACCCTCCTCCCTCTCGTCCTCCCCACTGCATTAATTCTCCTCCCTCCCCACTGCATTCATCCCCCTGCCCTCCCCACTGCTTTCATCCCCCTTCCTCCCTCCCTCCCCACTGCATTCATCCCCCTTCCTCCCTCCCTCCCTCCCCAATGCATGCATCCGTCCCTCCCTCATCCCACTACATCCATCTCCCACCTTCCCTCCCTCCCTCCCCACTACATCCATCTCCCACCCTCCCTCCCTTCCTCCCACTGCATCCATCCATCCCTCAATACTTAATGGAAAGTATGCAGTTTCTATGTGTTTGTATTATATTCCACTAATTGTTTTAATATCAATTATTGTGGTGTAATAATGTGCTAATACTTTTCATTGCTATCTCAACTAATAACACACCATATTAACTGGCTAGGCATACGATATATCTATAGTAACTACCACCGACAATGATAGGGGTTGTGTATGTGTAGGGTCCGTAGACTTTATCACTTTAATGCTATACCGGTACACCCTTAACTCTTAGACGATACCATGACGCTTTTTCTGTTTTCGGGCTATTATTAGATGATTTTATTCAGATTGGGAAGGGCATATGGAAGCCAGAGGGTTAGTTGAGATAGTCTTTACCCATATAATTCCCACATATACTTCCTAAATTATATTAAATCGTCTATCGATAGCCAGAATAAACTGTTAAAATGCGTCACAATCTTCAAAGGGTTAAATTATCAAGGATATGGAAGAGGTGTATGTATGTATGTATGTATTTAATGGGCTGAACGTCATGCAATCTGAATACTAATGAGGCTAAACATGAGGGAGAAGTGGACCAGAAAAACGACCCATCTCCCCTTAATTAATTTTTATTTTACCGGTATTAGAAATCTGACAATGTTACTAATGATTATAATTCTTCCTTCCAGAATGTGTGGGTTTTGGTGCTTACGTATTAACTGCCAACGCTACCACCACCACTACGACTACTGCCAACACCGCTACCACCACAACTACTACCACGGCTACTACAACGGCTATCACAACTACTACCACCACGACTACTACTGCGACTACTGCCAACACCGCTACCACCAGAACGATCACTATTAACTGTCAACGCTACCATCACGACGACTACTGCCAACACCGCTACCACCACAACTACAACGACTACCACCACAGGTACCACAACTACTACCACAGGTACCATTACCACCACTAACCACCAACACTAAGGTGCCGGCCGAGTGGAATGGGTGGATAAGGGTGACAGCTGGAGTAATCTGCTATAGAAGGGTTTCTGCAAAAGTGAAAGCGAAAGTATACAAGACGGTAGTGAGACCAGCTATGGTGTACGGTATGGAGACGGTGGCATTGGCAACAAGACGGGTGGCAGAGTTGGAGGGGTAGCAGAGTTGAAGATGCTGCGATTTTCTTTTGGAATGACAAGGATGGACAGAATTAGAAATGAGTATATTAGAGGGACAGCGCATGTACGACGGGACAAAGCGAGAGAGGCGAGATTGAGCCGGAAGGTGGTTTGGACATGTGCAGAGGAGGGATGTGGAGTATGTTGGGAGAAGGATGCTTGGGATGGAGCTACCAGGCAAAACTAAAAGAGGAAAGCCAAAGAGGAGGATCATGGATGCAGTGAGAGAGGACATGTTGGTGTGATAGCAGGGGACAGCGTGAGATGGAGGCGAGTGATCTGCTGTGGCGACCCCTAAGAGAAACAGCCGAAAGAAGATCACCAACACTACGACTACCACCACAGGTACCACAACTACCACGACTACAACCACAGCTACCACGACTACAACCAGATACCACAACTACCATCACTACTACTACCACGGCTGCCACAGCTCCCACCCCCATTAAAACCACTACAGCTACCACAATTACCGCCACTACCACTATAATCACCTCAACTACTACCACCACGAAAATGGTTACCACTATAACCACCACTACTATTTCCACCACGGCTACCACAACTATGTCTACCACCACCACCACCACCACCACCACCACCACCACCACCACCACCACCACCACCACAGCTACTACCACGGCTACCACCATATCAGCTACCACAACTACAACCACTACTACAACCACTACGTTTACTACCTCGGCGACTACCACCACCACGACTACCACCATTAATTACAGTTAAGAGAAAACAAAAATCAAATGAAATAAACATCTCTACCGAAACTAGTACCAGTGCCATCTATACCACAACCACCACCACCACTACCACAACAACCACCACCACCACTACCACAACAGCCACCACCACCACAACAACCACCACCTGCTACCACCACCACTACCACTTGTACGATCTCTACCACCAATATAACAACCACCACCACCACCACTACCACAACCACTACCTCAACAACCACCAATACCACCTCAACAACCACCAATACCACAACAACCAGCAGAACATCTCGACCACAACTACCACCAGTACGATCTCCACCACTACCACAACTAACCCAAGGTAAGTTATTGATCCCTTGGTATAAGGCTAAATTTAACCCTTTGAAGATTATGACGCAGTTTAGCAGTTTTTCTGGCTGTCAAGAGACGATTTTATACAGCTTAGGAAGGATCTGTTGGAATTATTGAGGTAAAAGACTATCTCAACCCTCCTAACTTACGCAGAGCTGATGAATAGATATTCACACACATTAACTTAACCCTTTCAAGATCCAAGACGCATTTCTTTTGTTTTCTGGTAATTATTAGACGATTTTATTCAGATTAGGAAAGGTATATGGAAGTCAGAGGGTTGATTGAGATAGCCTTTACCCTTTCAATACCCACAGATCCTTCCTAAGCTGCATAAGATCGTCTAATGATAGCCAAAATAATCTGCTAAAACGCGTCAGAGCTTCAAGGGGTTAAAAAATCAAGGTTTAGAGTGCGTGGATAGTCAGTACTTTAATACTAAGTTCTTCTTTTATACTACGTTTTTCGTTTGTTATGGATTAATCTGAGACAGAATTTATAAATAAGTAGCACATTGCGTAAATACAAAATTTTACCAATTACCAGTACTTAGTTACAAATGGACTTTCAAATTTGAGACTGAAAATTCCGATTCTTGGCTCAGGGAAGGCGAATTTGGAGAAACTGACACAAGTCCAGCAAATTAAAATGTAGAGAAGGTAGGCTAAAATGATGTGGTAAATCGATTGGTGTAGGTTAGAAAAGTGTAGCGTTAATTTTGGGCATAGTAAATTCGGGCGTTTTGGGAAGTTATTGGGCCAGACTAGCCCAGTGCGCGTGGATCACCAAGTCCATTATTATTTGTATTATTTGGTTATTATTGAATATTATTTATTTTTTAAGGGTGTTTATGAAACGGACTATATTATTGAGTGCATATTTGTGTGAATAAACCACTAATTTCAACCACATTTACTTATGATTCACGTTTTATGAATAAAGCGGCACTAATTTATTCGTAACTTTCTTAAAATACACAAATTTAAAAATCTGAAAAAATGCATTTCTAGAAATAAATCGAACTACCTATTGTCTAAGTCTCAAGCTTGTAACTCAAAAACTACAAAAGTTACTGGACTTTCAAATTTGTGACTGAAAATTTCGATTCTTGGCTCAGGGGAAGCGAATATAGAGAAACTGACACAAGTCCAGCAAAGAAAAAAGTACAAAGAAAGTCTAAAATGATGCGGTAAATCCATTGGTGTAGGTTAGAATGATGTAGCGTTATTTTGGGCGTGGTGATTTCGGGCGTTTTAGGCGTTTTTGGGCGACTCAGGCAGCCAGCCAGCCCCACAACCAATGCGCGCGCTACCGTTTTCTATACAACCCAGTTCAGCAGAGACATTTATATGCAACTCGGTTCTTTGTACTGTCAACATATCCTGCAGTTTGTAAATACTTTCACGCATTTATGACGCAGAGGTTGCCAGATTAGCAATACAAATTTGAGTTCTCTCACTCTTATAATTACCTCTCCAAAATTAGTTTTCTGCCCACAGCTAACTCAAAGACAACTACAGAGGTTGAAGTAACTAAACTAAAGGTTTCTAAATACCCCTGATGGTAACAAAGGCTTTAAAGTATCCCCTATAGGCTCAAAATCGCGTCATATGCGTGAAAGGGTTAGTCTTTATTTAATTAATTTTAAAGATCCGTACTTTTGTTAATGTTTCTCAGTCGAGTATTTTAGTGATTAATAGTCCTTATTACTAATATTTAGAACCTGTAATATTAACTATTTCGTAGTCGAATATTCTAATCGATTATTAATTATTTTTATTCTTCTCTTTTTCAGGATTTGAGTTGTTGCCTGCCAACTCTACCCAACTGCCAACACTGCGAGATAATGGACTCTGCCAACACATCCCAACCTCCTACTGCCAACACATCCCAACCTACCAACTGCCAACACTGTGAGATAATGGACTCTGCCAACACATCCCAACCTCCTACTGCCAACACATCCCAACCTACCAACTGCCAACACTGCGAGATAATGGACTCTGCCAACACATCCCTACCTACCTACTGCCAACACTGCGAGATAATGGACTCTGCCAACACATCCCAACCTCTTACTGCCAACACATCCCAACCTACCAACTACCAACACTGCGAGATAATGGACTCTGCCAACACATCCCAACCTCCTACTGCCAACACATCCCAACCTACCTACTGCCAACACTGCGAGATAATGGACTCTTCCAACACATCCCAACCTCCTACTGCCAACACATCCCAACCTACCAACTGCCAATACTGCGAGATAATGGACTCTGCCAACATATCCCAACCTCCTACTGCCAACACATCCCAACCTACCAACTGCCAACACTGTGAGATAATGGACTCTGCCAACACATCCCAACCTCCTACTGCCAACACATCCCAACCTACCTACTGCCAACACTGCGAGATAATGGACTCTGCCAACACATCCCAACCTACCAACTGCCAACACTGTGAGATAATGGACTCTGCCAACACATCCCAACCTCCTACTGCCAACACATCCCAACCTACCTACTGCCAACACTGCGAGATAATGGACTCTGCCAACATATCCCAACCTCCTACTGCCAACACATCCCCCAACCTACCAACTGCCAACACTGCGAGATAATGGACTCTGCCAACACATCCCAACCTCCTACTGCCAACACATCCCAACCTACCTACTGCCAACACTGCGAGATAATGGACTCTGCCAACACATCCCAACCTCCTACTGCCAACACTCCCAACCTACCAACTGCCAACACTGCGAGATAATGGACTCTGCCAACATATCCCAACCTCCTACTGCCAACACATCCCAACCTACCAACTGCCAACACTGTGAGATAATTGACTCTGCCAACACATCCCAACCTCCTACTGCCAACACATCCCAACCTACCTACTGCCAACACTGCGAGATAATGGACTCTGCCAACACATCCCAACCTCCTACTGCCAACACATCCCAACCTACCAACTGCCAACACTGCGAGATAATGGACTCTGCCAACACATCCCAACCTCCTACTGACAACACATCCCAACCTACCAACTGCCAACACTTCCCAACCTATCCCAACCTCTAGCTGCCAACACATCCCAACCTACCAACTGCCAACACTGTGAGATAAATGGACTCTGCCAACACATCCCAACCTCCTACTGCCAAACATCCCAACCTACCTACTGCCAACACTGCGAGATAATGGACTCTGCCAACACATCCCAACCTCCTACTGCCAACACATCCCAACCTACCAACTGCCAACATCCCAACCTACCACTGCCAACACATCCCAACCTACCAACTGCCAACACTGTGAGAT